>JAUZTB010000011.1:48311180-48322856 GCA_034780895.1 Rhynchobatus australiae
CCCTCCTATATATTGGGCTTCCCCTTTTCCTATTTTCAGTCCTGAAGAAGGGTCTTGACCCGAAACATTGACTGCTTGCTTTTCTCCATGGATGCTGCCTGACCTGCTGAGTTCCTCCTGCATCTTGTTGATTTTTCTTCTAGATTCCAGCATCTGCAGCCCTTTGTTTCTCTAATCTCATCGGAATTGTGCTGAAGTGCTTGACTATAACAGCACCTACTTCTATTTATATAGCAACTTTCACAAAGCAAAATCCTCAGGGCAAGTCAAGAGAGAGTGGGCAAATTTTGTCACTAAGCCACATGAGGAGAGATGATAGAAGAGGACTTTACAATTGGGCAGTTTTATTATGCGTCTTAAAAGGGGTAGAAAAATGGAAATATTTGGTGGAGGGTTAACAATGCGAGAGAGTAAAATTCCAAACCTTAGAGCCATACAGCATGGATACAGGCCCTTCTGCCCAACCAGTCTATGCTGACCACTGTGCCCACCCAGTTGGTGCCAATTTCCTGTGTTCGGCCCATATCCCTCTAAGCCCTGCTCCTCCATGTATCGATCCAAGTGCTTCTTAAATGATACCATTGCACCTGCCTCAACCACTTCCTCTGGCAGCTCATTCCATATACTCACCACTCTCTGTGCTAAAAAGCAGCCCCTCAAGTCCCTTTTAAATCTTTCCCCCTCTCACCCTAAATCTATGCCCCTTGGTTGTGGACTCCCCTACCCTGGGGAAAAGATTGTCACTATCCACCTTATCGATGCCTCTCACAAATTTAAACACTTCTATAAAGTCACCCCTCATTCTCTGCCATTCCAAGGAATAAAGACCTAGCCTGGCCAAACTCTCCCTACAACTCAGGCCCTCAAGTCCTGGCAACATCCTCATAAAACTTCTCTGCACCCCTTGCAGTTTAACCATATCTTTCCTGTTAAAGGGTGATCAAATCTGTACACCACTCCAAGTGAGGCCCCACCAACGACTTATACAAGTGCAATATAATGTCCCAACTCTTATACTAAATTTCAACCGATGAAGGCCAGCATGCTAAATGCCTTGTTCACCACCCTGTCTACTTGTGATGCTGCTTTCAATGAACTAAGCACTTGCACTCCTAGATCCCTCTGTTCCATTACACTTCCAAGTGTCCTGCGCTGGTTTGACTTTCCGAAATGCATCACCTCACACTTATCCAGACTGAAATCCATTTGCCACTCCTCGGCCCACTTCCCAAACTGATGAGGATCCCCCTGTAATCTATGATAACCTCCTTCGCTATCGACCACACCTCCTAATTTAGTGTCATCCACAAATTTACTGATCAAGTCTTGTGCATTTGCATCCAAATCATTTATATAAATAACAAATAAAAGAGCCCCAACACCGACCCCTGCGGCACACAATTAGTCACTGGCTTCCATTCCAAGAAACAACCTTAAACCACACCCCTCTGCTGCCTACCTCTAAGCTACATTTGAATGCACCTAACTAACTGTCCCTGGATTCCATGGGACCTAACCTTCCAGACCAGCCTGCCATGCCAGTCCTTGAGGAAGGCCTTATCTAAGCATCTTGATAACTTAAGGTGTAGTGCTGAAGGTGAAGCAATTAAATTGGTGGATGAGCAAGAGTTCAGAATTTAAGGAGCGCAAATATCTTAGAGAGTTATAAGGTTGGAGTACTTGAAAGAGAGCAGTGCGGGGCAAGGTGATTGCAAAGATCAGAAAACAAGCATAAGTAATTTAAGGTCAATGAGTTTGTCAACCAGTAGCATACTGCAAGGTAGTGCAAGAATATCCTCATCATTCCTGGAAAGAGTGCCTTCTTGCTGCCTCTGCAAAATAAAACAATATTGCACTCTTTAAACATGATATATGTGTGTGTGTATGTGTCTGTCTGTGAATATGATCACACACACACACACTATATACACACACACACACACACACACACACAGACAGAGAGAGACAGAGACAGACAGACATACACACACATGTAAAATTGGATTATTATATCAGCAATGTATACCTGGTCTCAACAGGGCATAACTGATGCCAAAGATCCACTACACAATCAAAAGGCTCAGCATCAGATGGTATACATTAGGAAGAACATACATTTACACACATATTTATTACAGCATCCATTTTCTTTTAAGTTCTTTGCAGCTAATAAAATATTTTTAAAGTCTCTGCTCAAATCATTGTGCCAACTGGACTCCTCCAACATATGTCCAAAACAGCCAAATGACTCCCAGCACTGAGACATTCTTTGACTCATGCATAGCCCAGCAGGGCGAATCCACAACTTCTGAACCATATCTTTGAGACTACAAACTGAAAAGAGGACAGTATGCCATCCAGGGCAAAAGACACATAATATAAAGCAAATCAAGATATAACAGCTGTGGAATTATGAAGTAAAATAAAAACAATCACAGGGATAAGAGCAAGGAAGTAGCTCAGAGAACGAAAAATAATTTGGTGGCCTATCCTTCTAATTATGGCCTGCTGTACACTCCCCATTAGCAGAAGTCTGAGGAAAAAAGCCAATCCACACAATCTATGACCCATACCAATGTAGATCATGCAGAGAAAAACAGCAATGGAAAGAGCACACAAGAAATATATGCAAACATAATTCATAGCATACAGAATTAAAGGGGAGAGGAGGCTGGAGCCAATAGATTAGAGCTAAAATGATTTTCTTCAGCTCAAAAGTAGGCAGTGTTCTTCAAATGAATTTTATGTAATTAATACAGATCTAAGAACTGACCACAAAATTGAGTGGGGTGATAAAGAAACTGTAATGAGGATCCTTAAAAGCAGCAGGGGGGCACAGGCAACTGAGAAAGAAAGGCAAATATGGGACATACACTTACCATAAAACCATAGAACAATACAGCACAATACACTTCAAACTGGAAAAATGCCAAAATTAATGGGGAAAGGAAACACATCCCAATTTGTAAGATTTTAAATAAAATTGAGCAGAAGGATTTCAATGAGCAGGTACAAAGCTCGTAGCACAAGTTGATGAGATCCTAAAGAAGACAAAACAATCCTACAAAATTTCATAAAATGAAACGAGGAAATATTGAACACTTAGTTTGGCAATTGTTGGTGATCTCTATGCAGTTTTGGACACCGTACTATGGTAGATCTATCAATAGCATTTGCAAAAAGAGCAGAGTTTCATCAGGATAATCACAGGGATATAAGTTTACAATTAGGAAATTTGAGAGCATAGGCTTTTTTACTACAATGGATAAAAGATCAAGATTATGAGGTAAATAGTGACAGATTTATTTCACTGATTGGTGAGATGAAAGAGCACTTCAAAATAATCACAAGGGGTAATTAAAAAGTAAAATTCATCCCATCATCCTGTATTGAAACAGAATTGGCAAATTATTTTAATTGGGAATTAGTGTTGAAAATGTGAACTGTTAAAGTAGAGGGGAGTATGAGGGAAAGCAAGATCAAACTAGTGACTTGTTTGGAAAAATCACTCATGCAGACTCCAAGGCCTGTCTCAGTACTGCATCATATCATTATCCTTGTTACAGTTAAAACAACATTAAAGTCAGTATCAAGCTAATGTTTGTGTCCTTCTAGAATTTCAATTATTCATAAAATTGTGATAGAGCGTGAACCAGCTTCAAAATTAATAGACTGATCCAGGGTGGCGTAACCCTGTGCGGTTGTAAATTCATCAAGTTTGGCTGCATTGCTGTTCTAAGAAAGAATGACAGCACTACATGGTGTGGTAATAGGTCATGAAGATCAGAATGTCTGAAGAGAGAGAAAGAGCACAAGAGCAATTGCCTTCCTTTGTGCTAACCAAAGAGTACTGCTGGAAAATGCATCTGCAGACTTAAGCTGAATATAGGATCCACATGCATTGTGTTGCCCTGTCGACCTCAGTATTTAAACTCCACATGTGAAGAATGGCTACTTGGGCATCAAACAGTGTGAAACATCCGCTGGAAGTTTGGACGCTGGTTATGGAGAGGATTGAGCCCAGCAGCAATGTTCCACCCACACAGTGTATTTGCCTACTCGCATTCACCAATGCCAACATTACGCTCAAAGCCCAAAGTAAACAGTGCTGGAAAGCCACAAGCACCCATGGAACAGTGGATCAGATATTGTTATTGCCATAGGAGGAGGGAAATTTCACAAAAACCTTCCAGAAACAATAGTTTCCAAGGTGAAAAGACAAACAAAATAATTCATACTGTGACACAATGCTACAACACATTTGAATTGCTTTTCAAAACCATTCAGATGCAGACATGTGTCTGCTAGGAGTATAACTTGATGAGGAACTACCCAAATGCAGGATATTTACACTCTGGTACATCATCAACCTCCTCTGCAAATTGAGGAAGTATTCCTGAATTCCTTATCTGATGAAACAATCATTTGGCAATAATCAGCACTCAACACCTTTGCTCAGGAACTGCATTAACATACTCCCCATATTAGGTTCCACTTGTCTATTCATACAAACAGTTCTGAGGCGTCATGTTTCTCAACTTGGCTCTGGTATAACTTCACTCTGTGAACTTGCCAAAATATCAAGGCAACTGTACACCAAACTGGCATTTGACTGAGCCTGCACAAAGCACATGAACTGTATCCACTCACTTGCAGCTGCTGACAAATCGAAAAACCAGGGTCCTCATTGTGCCTGTTTATCATTCTACCTGGTAGCACAGTTTGATGATTATCTGGTATCTACAGCTACCAAACAGCAGCTATTTAATGATGTGAATAAGTTTCATTACGAGACTATCAAATTGAAAGTTGTACTTGCACAAGTGGACACAGTTCATTGCTTGCAATAATCCTGATGGTCATTAATTAGTATGTCACAAGGTACCTACTGACTATGTCTCTGAATAATTTATTACATTTGTCCAGCGTCTGGAGATGTGCAAATGACAAGAATTCTACTTGCTACAGCACTGGCAGCTGATTCACTCCATGACCTGAGATATTTATTTTCATTTTTATTTAAAGTAAAATGCCCAATAGGCATAAATTTTAGTAATTTCAAATGTACGTCCATTGGAAGAAGTTTTGCATCTATTGCTGGAGTGTATTTGAAAATAAAAAAAAGATGCAAAGACTTTAACAACTACTGTTAAGCTCAAGGGAGATTCAGAAATCAGCCCTGCATTTACATCAACATACTGGTTAAATTAAAAAAAGATTAATTTGAATGCTTTTAAAGTGCTGGTAAATGCAAATGACCAATATGCTTTGAGATGTACATTACACATGACAGGGAGAGCAAGGTTAAAGGTTCATGCATACAAACAGATAGAATCACAGTTGTGATGTGCATTAAATCAATATAGAATAAGGCCACAGGAGAACCTAAGAATGCCACCAACAGTATCATGCAAAAATATGTAATACAGATGTACATAAATAATAAGGAACATTCAGTGTTTAAAATACAATAAAAGTGTTATTCATCATGTAAATATCTATTTTTTTTACATTCTGAGGCAGACTTTTCAAAAGATTAGAGTTCAATTCTGTGGCTGGCTGATTTTCATTTCTCAAGGATTTTCAGGCTGTAAAATATATCCCCCAGAAGAGGGACTGGATAAGATCAACTTTTATTGTGCAACCCTTCTCTTCTGAAGGGGGAAGATGCATAATTTAAAAATCATCAGGAAATACAAGAATAAACTATGCCTAGCAGCTTTTAAAACAAAACTCAAAACAAGGGTAAAAATTATATTTTGAATTTTTCTTAATCTAAACAGAGACTGTGATTAGACTACAGTTTACCAAAATCAAACTGGATTTCTAGTGTTAAACCAGTTAAATTATCTATACAACTGTGTGTAAGCAAGCTATTTCAAATAGATATAGCCAGCAACTTCAAAACAATGGATTAAAATGTACAAATATGGAAAGAACTGGATAATTCTGTCCCAAAAGAAAATGGTAGCACACTTCAACATATCCAATATTAAGATGTTTCCATTGACAATCACCACCTGGTTTATGCCAGCTACATCCACAATGAATCAATCAACATAAAAGTTTCTCAAAAAGATGAAACAGGATATGTGAATGAATATGTGAATGAATATGCTAAGCAGAAGGAAAATTAGAGAAAGATAGCGAGTTGGAGCAAATAGTATCGTATAATGTAAGCCTTATCTAGAAATCTTGCTTTTCGGAAGCAAACAGTCCAGAGGAAGTAAAATAGATGGATTTAGAAATGAAGTATCAGTGTGTAAGAGACCAGTGGATGAAAGAGCAGCCCACTAATGATACATTTTAAATTATGGTAAATGGTAGTCTGGGAAATATCGGCAAATGATCTTCAGTTTTCACTCGTTTTATTTGTACTTCATACTCATCATAGAGGAGGTTGAAAAATAGGTTCAAACCAATTATTTGAAGACATTTGAAGTGATTATCGACAAATGTAATAGATTAACAGGTTGTACTCTCCCACCTGAAGGAGCACAGCAGCGTCAGCAACTGCAGCTCTATTTAACAGAAGCCTTTGAAACTGTGTTCCCCGACTGAAGTTCACTGGTTTGCTCCAGTATTTCATTTGGTGTCAAAAGATCCAAACTAAACAAACAGGCCTTCAGCTTTTCACAGCTTCAAAGTGGTCAGTTTGGATGCAAGTGGACAAAGCTACTGTCTGGAGCTTAAAGAACAATCAGTGCATGCTACAGATGGTGCTTTACTCTCCACCAAAGAAGGCAGGACAATTATGCCAAACAAGTTGATGCAGAAAAGCTGCAACAGTTTTAATAAAAGTAATTCAAACATCCTGCACATGTGTTGGACATAGCCATGTGAAATAGCTGAAGGCAATAAGTGTGGGCACAAAACCTAGTTAATTGTGGCGTACAGAGTATAAATATCACAATGCCTTCTGGCCTGCTATCTCCTCTTTACTTTCTATATTGACATGGCCCTAGTCACAAACCTTTGACCAAGCATTTACTATTCTGTACCTGAGCTTGTTTCCAAAAAAGTCAGGCAGATAGTCAAGATTTCAGAAAGTAATACTTTATTTCTAAATGACCTTTACCCCAGATTTTCCCTCCTCTGCTCAAGTACAATATCACAAATACTGGCAGCTCTCCATTATTTCATTCAAGCAGTTATTCCTCCCTCACACGGAAGTCTGAATAAAGTGTCCAAAGACTAATAGGTATGGGCATCAATACTCAAGTTTTTGTATGCACCACCCAACATCAGGTTTAGACACATTGCTGCACACTTCACAGGATCTATCCCCCCTAGCCCAGACACTTGAACTTATTCCACAGCTCTACTCTGACTAAAACCAGCTACTCAATGTAGACTGGGAATCAAATCAAGCGCCTTTTGGTTACAAGGCTCAGCTACACACTCCCTTTATCAATTGAGTCATTAGGAGGTGTTACAACTGCATTCTTAATCTCATAAAATATGGTGTATCCAGCTGTCATTTCTCTGACAGGGCTGTCAGCTTAATTTAACCAACACCAGAAACTCAAGTAGTGATCACTCATGTAAATAAGTGGATGCGAATTACTGGAAAGACAGAATGTTACCAATTTAGCCATTTATGTTTGTACATTCAATTAAGCAGATTATATTCATACAAATAACAGAAAGAGTCAGCTCACAGGGCTTGTATGTGATTAGGTACTATGAAATTAAAGAGGAGGCACTGTTTTCGATGAAGGCTTAATTACACACCTTCTCACATTTTATCAAGACATTTAATTTCAATGGATATTTTAAAATAAGACATAAATGAATCATATAACCTTTTCACATTATTTGTGGGGTCTGTTGGGTGTTTAATTTTTGTTATGGTGATTTAATCTCTCAATAGTTTAGTCAAGTAAAATGTGAACAAATTATTTTTCATTAACATTGTCATCAATATGTGAGGTGTTAGTGTTAAGCCATGCAACAGTTTTCCATTCTGGACACTTAGTATCATCATCAAGCGCTTTCAAACTATAGCCAGCTGCAGAGATAAAACACCCTTTATTTTGAATATGCTGAATCTCAATTTTTTTTTTATATTTAAAACTGGTTACAAACTGGTACTGGCCAAGGAGTTTCCAGATTTGATCCCTGGTCCAAGCTAACACTGCAGCTTACATACTACAATTGGGCCACAAGAAAAGGCTTGCAAAACCTTTTGTTTCCTCAGATACAAAATACTTATAAGTGACTGCAATTACACCTTGGGGAAATGTCTATGGCTTTTGGAGAGCAGGGAAGAAAAATCAGCAAACATGTTATTTTTAATAAAACCCACAATTATTTTACTATACATTAATTAGAAATAATCACAGCTCCAATGTGTACGATATTTCACAAATGCCATTCTAACATTTTCATTTTCTAAGTTTGAGAGTTCAGCTTCATGCTGCCAATGGATCACTGGTTCAATATTGCCCATTTTCTTTACCAAAATTATTGACCTGTAATGTTAACTCTTGTTTCATTCTCCACAGATGGTGCCTGACTTGCTGAGATTTTCCAGCCTTTTCTGTTTTAACTTAAAACACTAATAACGAAAATGATTCCAGGCTTCTTGCAGAATCCATGCTTATCTGTCTGGGATAACCCAAAAGAATTTCAAGTAACAATCAGAAGGCAAACCAGAGCCTTCACATGGTCAGGCTGGACTGGATGATCCTGGGGTGAAGAGACACTGAATGGTAATTCTCTACCAATCGTTTAACTTAGTTCAGCTGCTGGTGGCAACAACCAAGCATTTGCCAAAAATTGAAGAAGCCAACTAGCAAGAATGTAGAATGAGGCAAGTTTTAAATAAAAGCACTTTACAGTTCTGATTACCTGAACAAACTTGCACTGTCACATGAACCCCCACATAAGACACAATCTCTGTTACCTGCACATACACCATGCTGTATGTTACAGACTGTGGCAATATTAAATAATTAAGGCTGTGAAGCTCCCCACTCATCAAATGTTATGAAAAGTAGTCAGATAATCATACAGAATTCAATGAATTGTCTTGAAGATTGGGTAGAAATGCTTTGATTACTAATAGAACTCCAGCACAAACGTCAGCTCCATTGTTTTCAAAACAACATTCAACACTCACCAGTTCTTCAGGCCCTGGTACAAATTAACTTCAATGTCAACACCTTATTATATCTACAATGTTCATCCTTCCTCTGGGTAGATTTACTAAGGAGATACCTATCTACTTGCAGTACAAGCTAGTTGGCTTTCTGGTGAACTCTAAATGGAAAACATTTAAGCAAAATAAAAATATCATGTAGCATTCACTTTAGTCTTAGCCGACTGCCATGGTTGTCAGGTTATTTACACAGGTGCTACATCATGACAAATATCAAAATGAAAATGTTTGCTTGGTGGTATTTTGAAACAAAGATTATACCTGATCATTGACTTCTAGATACTTCCCATTTAACCCACTCCAACTTACTTTTAATTTGTTCCTTTGTAATATTTTGTTTCTTAAAATGAAATGTGCTAGGAAAAAACGAATTAAGACATTGTATTGATTTCTTACTAGATCTCAATAAAAACAGAAAACTACCTGAAAATT
Source organism: Rhynchobatus australiae (assembly GCA_034780895.1). Classification (NCBI taxonomy): domain Eukaryota; kingdom Metazoa; phylum Chordata; class Chondrichthyes; order Rhinopristiformes; family Rhynchobatidae; genus Rhynchobatus; species Rhynchobatus australiae. Next base: position 48,320,776 of record JAUZTB010000011.1, read on the forward strand.
ATCAAACAAAACTGAAAAAGGCTTGCAGGACAATAATTTAGAGAGACAATGACCTGGATTTTTTTGTCCACAGGAACCAATAATGCTTGCCACTGACACCAAAACAAACTGTCCACAAAGACTTCCATGGAATGGACTTTCCTTTTCCCAACATCAGATGTTGCCAGGTGCTATTTCAAAGGGATCCCTGGTAACCAGCAACTGTGATGTTCTTGAGCGAGATGAACAACCAATCACTTTGAAGAATACTCTGACAGGCAAACCAGAAATGAAAACACACAATTTTAACTAATATTGCAAATATTTTACTTCATGCCAAATAAAGATTTGAAAATACACGCAAGATTAAGGCACAAGCTGAAATGCCAAACAAACATTTTAAAAATAAATTCATTATAGAATATTTATCTGAGGGAGAATTACAATTCACACAGGTAAAATCTTTTTTTTGATTGAAGTTCTTGGAAATTTGTTAAGTGGTAATTATTGCATATAATAGTTACAAACTCATTTACGCTTCATACAACAAAAGACAACAGTGAGAAGATACTTAATAGTATAACTACTTTGTAAATGTGTGAAATTATCATCATTTCAACTGATTTCCTTTCACTGCAGTGAAGAGCTGAATCATTGACAGGAACTTTGGGATTTCCGCCTTAACCTACACACGTGCGGAAATCCCAAAGTTGCTGTCTGTCTCATGGTGTAAGGATGGCCAATGCTAACAGTTTCACTGTCTTTCAACCCATAGATTCTAAGTCTCTGTGGACCAAAACTGAGCATCTGAAGTTTGATTCAAGATAATCTCAAATTCAGGTGAATAAATAAATAACTTCTAAATAATAATCTGGTTTCACACATGTATTAAAATTCCACAGATATCTGTCAAAGTAACTTTGTTCTATTCTAATTAGCCAGGGACATAAAATCAGATTCAACAGGTAGAGAATTTCATGTTACTCTATTCAATCAGATACATGCAACATTTAATGCAACCTGCACAAAAAGTCAAACACATTCTCACAAAGTACGATCTGGAAACGGCACAGTAGCGTGGCGGTTAGCGTGACGCTATTACAGTGCCAGCAATCAGGGTTCGATTCCTGTCACTGTCTGTAAGGAGTTTGTATGTTCTCCTGTGTCTGTGTGGGTTTCCTCCAGGTGCTCTGGTTTTTTCCCCACATTCTAAAAGACATACAGGTAGGTTAATTTGGGATTTTAAATGGGCGGCGTGGACTCGTTGGGCCAGAAGGGCCTGTTACCACGCTGTAAATAAAAATTTAAATTTAAAAATTTTAAATTTAAAAAAAGAAAATTGCTCGACAAGTTACGTGAGTGAAAACTTATTTTTCTCTTTTCAGATGTTTATATTTTACTGCAATTTTCCACCTCATTGTTTCTATTAAAGATTATTGATTTTATTTGCCTGTGGTACTTTTTTATTGCAGCTCCTCTCCCTGCCCAAAGAAACAGAGATTGTAATAGAGTATTAATATGATAATAATGGAGGGGGAGAGCTAGCTCCTTCATTGTATCATTAGTTTGTGTCAGTAGGTAGTAGGCTCCCACAGTGTCATGGCAGACACGGTAGAGTACAGGCAGGCACGGCAGTGTAGAAGCAGGCACAGTAGTGTAGCAGTTATCATAATGCTATTACACACCAGGGACCCGGGTTCAATTCCCGCAGAACACTCTACGCAAAAGATGTGTTTCACTGTGTGTTTCAATGTACATGTAACTAATAAAGAAATCTATCTTAAATTTACCTCGATATACACTAGGTGTATATATATATATATATACACCTAGTGCATAACCTAAACTAACACTTTGCACAGTCCCAAAATAGTGTAAATGTCTTTCACAGCATTACTTTTCAGAATATGTTATAAACTATGATTGTTCATTTGTTAAAGATATTAGAAGCTGCCTCTCTAGAAATTCAGTCCTGGTCCGTAGCAACGGTACGTTGTATTCTGCCACCAAAATCCAGTTCTGTAATCAAACTGAATTTCAAAAGCTATGACAACCTAGTGTTGTCCCCATGTAGCACTTTTTAGTCCAACTGAGACGGACTG
>JAUZTB010000011.1:48333657-48344962 GCA_034780895.1 Rhynchobatus australiae
CAGAGCAGAGAATGGGCTCTTTGACCCACTGAGTTCACACCAACCAACAGTACACTAATCCTGCACTAATTCCATTTTATCCCCCCATACTCTTCTCATCGTTCTAAACCCTAGTGAATGGACATCTCGTTATTCTAGTCCCTCCTCAAACAGCAGTCTCCATATGACAGGGATTGGGCCAGCGAACTTTTGCTGCACTCCTTTCACGACAAGGACATCACTTGGCTTCCAAAGCATGGAGTTGTCCGGTCCGAAACTCGATGAGGTCTCTCCGAGAAGAGACAAGTCAGCGCCGAGACTGACGCCGAAACAGCAGAACTACTTGGGCATTTAGATTTCCATTGCTTTAAATCTGTGGAGTCTACATCAATAACAAGATAAGGATTTTTAAAAAGCATCTCAGATGATGTTCCAAATTATTGTGTTTACACAAAGGGGAGAAAGTAAAAACAGTTTCTGACTTGACGGAACAATAAACTTGAAACACTCCCAGGGCAGGGACAGTGGGTTAGATAGAGTGCAGCTCCCTCTACACTGTCCCATCACACACTCCCAGGGTCAGACACAGAGTGAAGCTCCCTCCACACTGACCCATCACACACTCCCAGGGCAGGACTTCTGTGCAAGACCTTCTTCAGAACCGAATGCTCATCAAAAGATTGCCCAAGCTCTGAGATGAACTCTTTATAAATGGGGAAGTGGCAGTGAATAAGGACGACTGGTGAGGAGTAAGCTGACAGCCGTACCCTGCGGCTGAATGGACCCCGGGTAGGTCGAGGTCAGGCTGGACAAGCATGTAAACCCGATCCGGCAGGAGCCGCACAGCCTTCCTGATATGGCGGCCACTACCATCGCCACCCAGAGAGGCCCGGTGTTCATTGGAGAATTGCCACAAGACTTCCTTCGCATTGTACAAACTCTTGAGTAACAACAAGTCTGTTAAAGCATTTGACAGCTGAACAGCTGTAGCTGCAGCCACCTTTATCTGCCTGTGATATGATGTAATGAAAGGGATTGATGTTCAATGTTTCAGTTATGATTTCCAAATGCCAATTCCATATCCATCTTGTCAGGTCAATATGGTTAATAATGAACTCCACAGAGATCAGTCCTGGCCACAGTCATTCTTCCACATCTATGTGATTGACAGCCCCAACAAAGGTTTAGCCAAACTCAGATGTGCTGATGACAAAGGTTTAGCTCCACCGGCACTTGTCATCACCTTAACCTGTGCTGCATTGAACAAAGGCCACAAGAAATTGGAGCGAACTTGAAAATTACATCACTATTCCAAACATTAGCAGTAGTGTTCCCTACAGAGTTATGGACTTAGCCCAATACATCACAGGCACATCCCTCCCCACCACTGATAGTATCTACAGGAGGTGCTGCCTCGAAAAGGCTACATCTATCATCAAAGATCCCCACCATCCAGGCCATGCCATCTTCTAGCAGGACGTACAGAAGCCTGAAGCCCCACACCACCAGGTTCAAGAACAGTTACTTTCCTTAAACCATTTGGTTCTTGAACCAATCAGCACAACCCTAATCACTAGAGTTTAGCAACGTTATGACCACTTTGATCACTTTGCACTAAAATGGACTTTTTTTTGTTCTAATTGTGTTCTTGCTTGTAAAATGGTGTTTAATTTATGTTTAATTTGTGTTTTTCTTGTGAATGTTGCTTATATGATGCTAAGTGCCTGTGATGCTGCTGCAAGTACGTTTTTCATTGCACCTGTGCATACATGTACTTGTGCATATAACAATAAACTCAACTATGACATTAACTTTTGACTTTGACTTAAAGTTGCCATTCATAAACTGGCCATCACTTTCAGCAGGAAGAGGCTGGGGTATATGAACTCGAGGAAGTACCTATGAATATATCTGGATTGTTCCTGCACCTTCACAGAACACTTGCTGAAAGCCAGGAGAAACATAAAGATGTGATCCAGTCAACTACCAGCGATGTAAGAGCAAAAACCCTCTGAATGAATTCTTCATCCTTTGTGTAGTTCACTGTGGAGTATTGCAATTCTGTATAGATAACACAGTTGCCATACTAAGAGACAGGATATGTAACTGAATAAAACCATCTGTACCATTGCCTGAGCCCCGAAGTCAGTATTGATCGACTTGCTCCTGATACCAGTGAACATCACTTGTCAGACATTGGAAGGGAAACCAACATCATTCACTTCACTGATTGTACCCTTGTCATCCCATTTTGCTCAATCCACTGCAGGATAGAATGTGTGGCAAAGTTACAGCTCATAGCAAAGAATGGGAATGAGTCAAATGATTCAGCAAGTTTAATAAGGAGAAACAATAGAGGCTTCAATAAAACAACAATGACCCCATCTGCAATGCTCAGAACCAGAAGTTGGACTGAATCACAGTTATGCCTCAACATAACTTCTGGACAGCCCTGAAATGAATACAAACTACACATGAAACATGAAAGACCATTGTTTATACCAACGGAAGGTCAAATCAAATCTCAGGTGTAACTGCAGCAATAAAAATCAAAGTATCGAACACATTTTCAAAGATTATCTCCTTTGATTTTTTTTTCCAGGGCACATTGATGTGGGTGACATTGCCACAGCTGCACCACGCACTGTAACCTAACTCTGAAATCCAGACATCAATCTGTACATCCCTGCCATTGCCATAGGATAAAAATCGAAGAAATCTACAACTTAAAAGTATAGTGCCTATTATTGAAATTTGTCTTCTGATGGCTTTTGTTGCCTTGAGTTTTTGCAATAAAGTGAATATATTTTTGCTGATTTGCTGTTTCTCCTCCTAGTTCTCTTCCTCCTTGATCAGGCCTGCCAATGGATCTGTAGGAAGAATAGGAATTCCTGAGAAGGGAGGAGACAAGCACTGACACCTAGCCACAGGATACCCAGATATTGTATTTTTTGATCTGCACAATTTCTTTTGCATGTCAGTCAAGACCAACCTTAACTCTCTGTAAGTGCTTCAGCAGTGGAATCTTCATTAAGTATACTGATGCCTGACCTACAGGTAACTGTTACTCAGCAAGCAGATCACCGCTGCCTACCGTGGTGAAGACCTTGACTGCTTGAAGGAGCAAAACAAATGAACAGGTGGCTATTGGGAACTTCTCCCCTCCCCCCACATCAATTCAGAAAGGAAATACTATGCTCATACTTTCATTTAAATTCTCAAAGGAATGAACAATTCACCAGTGAGAAAGTATGAGAGGTGTCTGAACATTTTGAATGAGTTTTTTTCTTCAGCTTGAGAAAGTATCATGGATTGCTTATATCCTTTGTGTTTTTGCAGAAACCTTCCAAGCAGCTAGGAAGAAAACTCAAGCAGCTACAAAGGTCTGGGAGGCAGAGCTGTGAGTGTGCCAGCAGAGGAGGAAGAAAGGGTGGAAGCAAAAAAAGAAAATATCCCCCAGTTGATGCAAGAACTGATTACCATGGTAAGGATTCATGGACCACACATAGCTTAGAGATATCTAGCAATCCATACTTGACTAGCCCTTTGGGTCTGTCTGTATTCCAATTGCTTTGTCCTAACATGCTGGGTTAAATCCCCACTGATTTCATTATATCTCTACATTCTTGCTCCTTACACAAACAAAAAATTGCTGCACATTCTGTGAAAGGCCTTTGAATAAAACTTTGTTTCTCCAATGGTTCATTGTATGATGTGTGTTTCTTCTTCTGGATTCTCCAGAAAGCCAGCTCTGTGAGAAGAGCAAGTACAGTGCTACTGCTTTTCAGTGGAGACCACATGACTTGAATACAATGCAACTGTTGTGTAATGAGATGCCCTTCCTCTTCCAGTCCCACCAACAACATCAGTTTTTTGTTGGTTGCAGTTTTTGGCCCCTCCTGCTATGAACCTCTGAAGGTGCAGAAGGCCCCACAGAGTAGTGATGTCCTTATTTGTTTTCTTTCCACCCATTTGCTACTGCTGGTTGGCCATCAGAGATGACCAGGATCTGTGTGGATGTAAATGACCATGGCCGACATATATTGATCTGGCTACATTGTCCACCACCCAGTCATGCGAAGTCAATATGGTGCTCATGTGGATCTCTTCACTAAATCACATCTCAGCGAGATAAAAACAGAAAATGCTAGATAAACACAGTGGAACAGGCAGTGTCTGTTGAGAAAGAAACAAGAGTTGGTGTTTCAGGTGATGACCTTTTGTTAGAATTTAGGCAATACCTGCATATCCCAGACTATTTCTCTTTTGGTCAATCTGAGTTTGTGAACCACAAACTTTCTCATACACTGCTACTGTATAGTTACCCTGCCCTGTTATGTAGGTATGTTTGCTTACTCTTTGTAATGAGGTACTTCTTCTGTTTGCAAAAAAAGGTATGACCAAGAAATTGATTAGTCCTCTTAATATGTTTTCTTTGTCCTTTTTAACTCTTTGAAGTACCTTGGAGGGCTTTTCTATAGCAAAGGTACTATGTATATAAAAATTCTTTAAAAGGTTATGAAGATTTTAATTAAGTTGCTCACAAATCTTTTTCTAAATCCCATTGATCAGCTTTCTGCAAATTGGAGTCCAACAGCCAACATACTTTTTTATTCTGTACTTCCATGTGGCAGTCACTGCTAAGGACAGCATTTATCGTCCATTCCTGATTGCACTTAAGAAAATAACAGTGAGCCTCTGCAGTACATGTGATAATGATACTCCCAGAATGTTTTTGGGCACGGAGTTGGAAGATTTTGATCCCAAGACAATGAAGAAAGAGCTATATATATTCTAAGTCAGGATGGTGTGTAAGGAAATTTGGACATGCTGGAGTTCCTGTACACCTACTGTCCTTGTCCTTCTTGGTAATAAAAAGCATAAGTGTTGAAAATGTAATCAGAGAAAGGTTGCCAAGTTGTTGGAGTGTACCTTGCACGTGGCATATACTCCATCCGGTCTGGAACCATACAGATTTGTAAAATCTCACAATTTGCTATCAACTGATTCTTAAGGAGAGATAATTACCTTCTTTTCTCTCTTGTGAGAGAATAACAAATGGAGTGAACATATGACTCTACAAGGATTGCATGCTTGCTCATACTTTTATCGCAAGAGAAGACAGCAGGTTTGTACTCCACAGTCCCTCTGACACTCATCCATGTGACATGTTAAAGGATATATTGCTACTGCGACAATGCACAAACCCCTTTGAACACTGGTATGTGCAACCATAATCGCTGCAGTTGAGCTTGCTTGGCAGGAAGCAAAACTTGTTTAACAAATTCTGTGTTTCCACTGCAGACCCCAGATGCTAGCAGACTCCTGCTTGTGCTGTAATGAAAGCTGAAGTATTGACCATCAGACGCTATATCATGGCTGGGTTCCAAGAGTGTTGGGCACCACCTTTGTGATGCAAAGGAAGAACTCCAAGCTTACTGCAAACCCTATGCAAATTCAGTACGAGACTTCTCCAGATCATTCAACATTGCAAGACTTTCCAGCAAGTCTATCCATGAAGGAAGCATTTTATTGTGCATACCCATCACAACGTGCATGCCCATCACTCTTCCTCCAATTCTCTGTGCATACTTTGCAGCAAAACACATAAGCACACTAATGTGCCCTTAGTTACGTGAAGTATAATTATCCAAGCTGCTGGCTGCAAGTGTGAAAGCAAGCAAAAGTTTTGCTTCATAATCAAGGTTAAAGTAGCAAGGAGAGAAAGTTAAGTGATGTAAATAGTGCATGCTTCCATGGTAAGTAATGTAAATAGTGCAGAAGATGTTTTATTTACTTTCAGATTTTTCAGATCTGGGCATTGCTGTTAAGGCCAGCATTTATTGCCCATTGCTGATTGCCTGTGAGGAGGTAGTGGTGATTCTTGGTGGCAGATATTGTCGATTTGGGAGGTTCTATTGGAGTAGCCTAAACAGGTAACTCTACCACATTTTGTAGATGGTACATGTTACAGCTACTGTGCGCTAATGGTGGAAGGAAATAAATAGGGTGGTGGACGGGGTGCCAATTAAACAGCTTCTTAGGTGTTGTTGGTACTGCTCTCATCCAGGCAAATGGAGAGCATTCAATCACACTCCTGACTTGTGCCTTGTGGATAGAGGAATCAGTTTGGGGTATCAGGAGGAAAGTCAAGCACTATGGGAAACTCAGCCAAAGTTGGTGAGGGTCAGGGGGACATGCCAAATTTCTTTAGCCTCCCAAGGAAGTAGATGTGCTGGTGAGCTTTCTTGGCCATGGAATCTACATGGTTAGACAAGGACTGGCTTTTGGTGATATTGGCTCCTAGGAATGTGAAGCTCTCGACCTCAGCACTGTTGATGTAGAAGAGCATTTGCACCTCCCACTTCCTGAAATCAATGACCAGCTCTTTTGTTTTGCTGATATTGAGGGAAAGGTTGTTGTCATGACACTGTGTCACTAGGCTCTCTATCTCCTTCCCATATTCCGACATTGTTATTTGAGATTCGGCCCACTGAAGTGGTATCATCTGCAAATTTGTAGGTGGAGTTAGAATAGAATCTAGCCATGCAGTCGTGAGTGTATAGGGAGTAGAGTAGATGGCTGAGGACACAGCCTTTGTGGGGCACCAGTGCTAAGGATAATCATGACAGAGATGTTGCTGCCTATCCTTACTGATTGTGGTCTGTTGGTCAGGAATGAATGATCCACCTGCAAAGGGAAGTGTTGAGTCCCAGGAGATGAGTTTGCTTGGAATTGGAGGTGGAGCTGTAGTCAATAAACAATACTCTAACGTGTCTTTACTGTCCAGAGTGGCTTGGTAGGCGTCTTTAGTGATTGTGTAGCAATGGTCAAGAGTGTTTGGGCCTCTGAAGGGACAAGAGACTTGCTAGTAATATTTTGGTAACACATTCTTGAAGTTAGCCGAAGTTTTGCTTTATGCAGGCAAGGATGCGTCATTTGCTATGAAGTTGCAAATAGAGTTGAACATTATACAGATATCAATGAACATCTTCACTTCTGATCCCTGTGTTGGACGGGATGTCAATAATTAGGCAGCTGAAGACGGTTTTCCCTACAGTGACATTCTGCGGCTCCAACAACCACAACCATTTTCCTTTGAGCACTGCGTTATTCTAAAAACATAAATGTCACCTTCTGCTGGGCATTGGCTTAGTTTACCAGGACTCTTTGATACCACATTTAGTCAAATGTTGCCACGGTATTAAGGGCAAGTCACTCTCACCTCACTTCTGGAATCCAGCTCCTTGGTCCTGCCCATGGTAGCCTTTGTGTCACTGCTTATCACCCTCCAGCAGCTATCTCCATTGTCACCTCTACTCTCCCCACACCTGACTCCATCTGCCATTGTTCCCTTGTCTGCTTCCACCGACGACCCACCTGCCTGCCTCCCAACTCCACCCCGTTCCCTCTCCCATTGTCTCCATTGCCCATCATGCTTCATCCCTCCTCAGTCCAACTATCACCTACTGACCCCTGTCTCGCCAATCCCCCTCACGTCTTTATACTGGCTGTCTTCCCTCTCCACTCTCAGTCCTGATGGAAGGCCTCGACGCCAAACATTGACAATTCCTTTTCTCCACAGATGCCGCTTGACCTGTTGAGTTCCTCTAGCATCTTGTTTTTTTTTTGCTCCAGATTCCAGCATTTGCAGTCTCTTGTGTCTCCACATCCTTGTTTGGATCAAGACTGTAAAGAGATTTGAAGCTGACTGGTCCTGGTGAATTCCAAATTGGGCATTAGTCACCAGGTTTCTGGTGAGTTAGTGCCGTGTGATCACACTGTTGACAATACATAGAAAATAGAACATTGTAGCACAGTAAGGGCTCTTCGGCCCACAATGTTGTGCTGACCTTTTAACCTACTCTAAGATCAATATAACCATTCTCTCCCACATACCCATCCATTTTTCTATCATCCATGTGCCTTTCATTAGGCCTCTTAAATGTGCCTAATGTATCTGCCTCTATCAGCTCCTCTGGCAGCGTGTTCCACGCACCCACCACTCCCTGTGTAAAAAAACTTACCTCTGATATCTCGCCTGTACTTTCCTCCAATCACCTTAAAATTATGCCCCCTTGTGTTAGCCATTTCCGCCCTGGGAAAAAGTCTCTGGCTGTCCACTTGATCTATGCCTCCTATTATCTTCTACACCTCTATCAGGTCACTTCTCATCCTCCTTCGCTCCAAAGAGAAAAGCCCTAGCTCACTTCAACCTATCCTCATAAGACATGTCCTCCAATCCAGATAGCATCCTGGTAAATCTCCTCTGCACCCTTTCTAAAGCTTCCACATCCTTCTGGTAGTGAGGTGACCAGAATTGAGCACAATATTCTAAGTGTGGTCTAATCAGGGTTTTATAGAGCTGCAACATTACCTCGTGGTTCTTGAAGTCAATCCCCCATCTATGAAAGTCAACACGCCATACTCCTTCTTAACAAGCCTGTCAACTTGTGCAGAAACTCTGAGGGATCTATGGACTTGGGACCCCAAGATCCCTCTGTTTCTCCACACTGTGAAGAATCCTGCCATTAACTCTGTATTGTGCCTTCAAATTTGACCTTCCAAAGTGAATCACTTCACACTTTTCTGAGTTGAACTCCATCCGCCACTTCTCAGCCAGGCTTTGCATCCTATCAATGTCCCGTTGTAACCTACAGCAACCTTCTACACTATCCACAACACTACTAATCTTCGTGTCATCTGCAGTCTTACTAACCCACCTTTCCACTTCCTCATCCAAGTCATTTTTAAAAATCACAAAGAGCAGGGGTCCCAGAACAGATCCCTGCGGAACGGTAGCGTAGCGGTTAGCGTGATGCTATTACAGCGCCAGTGATCGGGGTTCGATTCCCGTCACTGTCTGTAAGGAGTTTGTACATTCTCCTGTGTCTGCATGGGTTTCCTCCGGGTGCTCCAGTTTCCTCCCACATTCCAAAGAAGTATGGATAGGTTAACATGGGTTTAAAATGGGCAGCGCAGACTCGTTGGGCCGGAAGGGCCTGTTACCACACTGTAAATAAAATTAAAATAAAAAAAAAACAGCACTAGTTGGGTCATCAACCTCCAGGCAGAATATGCTCCATCTACAACCAATCTCTGCCTTCTCAACCATCCTCAAACCAATCGAATCCACGCAGCCAAGTTTCCCTGGATCTCATGCCTCACGGCGCTCTGAATGATCCTATCATGGTGAACCTTATCAAACATGTTACTAAAGTCCATATACACCACATCCACTGCTCTATCTCATCAATGTGTTTTGTCATATCCTCAAAGAATTCAGTCAGGTTCATGAGGTATGACCTGCCTCTCGCAAAGCCATGCTGACTATCTCGAATCAGACCACCCTTCAATCATCTGATACTACTTCTGTGGCCAGTGAGAATGCAGAGATCATCACCAAATCTCAGAAATCTCTTCCCGTAGTATCCTGGGATATATCCCGTCCGGCTCCAGTGACTTATCTATCCTAATGTTTTTCAAAAGTTCCAGCACATCCTCCTTCTTAACATTGACATGTTCCAGCTTATCAGCCTGTTTTACGCTTTCCTCACAAACATCAAGGCCTCTCTCACAGGTGAATATTGAAGCAAAGTATTCATTAAGGACATCCCCTACCTCCTCTGACTCCAGGCACTTGTTTCCTCCTCTATCCCTAATCGGTCCCACCTTCACTCTTGTCATCCTCCTGTCCTTCACCTATGAGTAGAATGCCTCGGGGTTTTCATTAATCCTACTTGCCAAGGTCTTCTCATGCCCCTTCCAGATCTCCTAAGTCCATTGTTAAGCTCCTTCCTGGCTACCTTGTAATTCTCTAGAGCCCTCTCTGATCCTTGCTTCCTAAACCTTAAGTAAACTTCTTTCTGCTTCTTCACTAGATATTCCATATGTTCCTTTACCCTACCATCCTTTTCCTGCCTCAATGGGAAAAACCTATCTAGAACCCCACGCGAGTGATCTCTAAACAGCCTCCACATTTCCATTGTACATTTCCCTGAGTACATTGGCTCCCAATTTACACTCCCAAGTTCCTGCCTGATAGTATCATAATTCCCCCTCCCCCAATTAAATACTTTCCCATACCAACTGCTCCTATCCCTCTCCAAGGCAAGGGTAAAGGTCAGGGAGTTGTGGTCACTGTCTCTGAAATTCTCACCCTCTGAGAGATCTGACGCCTGACCAGGTTCATTGCCCAGTGACCCATCCAGAATAGCCTCTCCTCTATTTGGCCTGTCTACATATTGTGTCAGGAATCCTTCCTGGACATAGATAACAAATTCCGCCCCATCCAGACGTTTTGCACTAAGGAATTATTCTGCTTTTCTTCTCACTGACCAGCTTGTGTCTCCTCTGGTTACTGAGTTGCACGTCAATGGAAGTTTCTCCTTTTTAACTCTGCTGCAACCTTTAAAACTTTGACTCCCTTTACCGAGTCTCTCAAACTTTCCAAGCTCTTGGTGGAAGAATCTTAGTTTTTTTCACCTTCCTAAATCATTGAATGTCACAGTAATGTGGTGACTTAAAACAAACATTTGTGGTCAAACAGTAAATGGGTGCTGCTTCACTTGAATGCAGTCCGTAGCTGAAGGGAGACCAAACCGCAGCTGGCAGAGCTAAATAATTTGAATGCTGGTGAATGTCAGCCAGGTGTTTCCACTGTAGTGAGTAGCAGACAGTAGCCATGGCTTATGGCTACATATAGCACAGTATTCGTGATTGCACTTCAATGAGTATAGGATGTCCTCTATAGGATAAAGATAGCAGTCTACTTAAACTTCAAGGCCTTGCTGTTCCTAATTGCTGGGCTATATTATCAAGTAAGGTTGGACAGGGCTAGGCTTGTATCTACATGAGTCTCGAGGAATGAGAGGGGAATTGATTGAGGTATACCAGGTCCTGAGGGGTCTGGACAGGTTGATGTCAAGAGGATGTTCCCTTGTGTTGGGAGAATCTGGAACTCAGGATCGCTGTAAGGAGCTGTCCATTTAAGATGGAGATGAGGGGAAGGTTTTTCTGAGGGTTGTGAGTTGTTGAAACTCTCTTCCTCAAGGGGCAGTAGAAGCAGATTTGTTAAATATTTTTAAGGTATTGGTTTATTATTGTAACTTGTACTGAGGTACAGCGAGAAACTTGTCTTGCATATTGTTTGTACAGATCAATTCATTACGCAGTGCATTGAGGTAGTACAGGGTAAAAACAATAACAGAATACAGAGTAAAATGGCAGAGGTAGATAGGTGCTTAATAAGCAAAGGGGTGAAGGGTTAATTGGGGATGAGTAGGAATGTGGGGTTGAAGTTGCAATCAGATCAGCCATAACCTTA
>JAUZTB010000011.1:48510288-48522259 GCA_034780895.1 Rhynchobatus australiae
CACTTTCTAGGCCACAGAGCTTGTTGATCGATAGTCATCAACGATTATCATGTGCTATAAAGGTACTCATGAAATTAATAACTAAACAACTTTTTGGTGTGAGCTCAAATGAAATTAACTGGCCAATGTAACAAATTCATGAAATTTATAGGTAGAGTTAAGAGCACAGATGCTCTCTCAGGCTAGTAGAGGAGGAGCAGATTGTCCAGCAATTTGGAGCAATTCACAATTTTCATGGTATCACTTCTTTCCACAAATCACTGATGGATTTACACACTAATAGTAGTTTGTGTTGTTCACAAGCTGCTACTTTTATAGCAAACTCTACCCAATATGGTAAAACTCGTTTAATTGGGTCCATCTGTGACTTTGGACTAGCAGATGTTATGGACTATCAAATATGTAATTTTTTTCTTTAGATATTACATAGTAGAATAATAAGTCTTCCAATGAGTCCTAGGGTTAAAAGATTCGTGGGAAACAGAACCAGTAAGTTTCAAGTGAGTGCAGCCAACAGAAGCAGGTGAGTTTAAAGAGAGTGTAGGAACTAGTATCCCAGTGCATGGATGGAGAATATGGAAACAGAGACCCTGGCAAGAGGATAGGGAATGTGGGAACCAGAGACTGGATTAGTAGAACTAGGCCTCAGCAAGTGGACAGAGAGCGGGGGGAACCAGGGCCCTAATGAGTAGGAAAGGAGCACTAGATCCGGGGCCCAGTGAGTAGGCAGGCACCACAGGAACCAGGGCCCCAGCAAGTGGTCAGGGAACACAGTAAATATCACCTGGGGATCGTAAGTAATCAATGCTACCTTTTAAGGTGCATCAGTTTGGGTAGCTGTACCTCAGTATTTACCTCATTCCTTTCTTTCACAAGAGCCAGATGTGAACCATTGGGACTTCACGTGGTGAGGGAGGTGCCGAACCATTGAATTTCCAAATGGTCAAATAGCGATTATGGAGTTTTACTGTAAATCTCATATTTCACTACTTTCTTTAATACAAAACGATATACAAGTCATCTTTTCAGGACTTTCAACTCGTCTCCAATGCTTAAAACAGCCCTGTAACTCTCTGCAAAACTGGACTGACTGCATTTGAATACAAATGGCCTAACATAATCCATAAACAGACTTCCGGCCACAGAACTGTCCTTCGGTATGAACTACATTCAATAAATTGTAATTGGAATTGGTTTATTATTGTCATATGTACCGAGGTTCAGTGAAGAACTTGTCTTGCATACCGTTCATACAGACCAATTCATTACACAGTGCTTTGAGGTAGTATAAGGTAAAACAATAACAGAATGCAGAATAAAGTGTAACAACTACAGAGAATATAAATCGGCTGGCTTCTTGCTGATTCCAATGCAGATATCAATCAAACACTTACTTATTAGTACTGGCTAATTGTTTATTTATCAAAGTGCAAAGGGACCGTAGATGCAGTTTTATTGAACAAAGGACAACCTAAAATTGACTGAAATAAGCATCTGTGCTTATTGAATGGCTAGTCCATACTCAACAAATGTGAAGATGTTTTTGAGTAAGCAGCTTACTGATAGAAAAGTGAGCCAAACTACTTAGAAACACAACTGCCCAGTTAGTCCTCTTTAAGGCAGATTTCAAAATGTGTTTTTGGAATAGAACGGAATGCACATTTTATGTATTCTTGGCTGTATATTACCATGGTTGGTTTTCCTGTGTGTCCTTCCAATGTACTTTTAGTGAAGGGGCAGTTTCTCTCACATAAGAACATAAGCAGAAGTAGGCCTCTTGGTCCCTCAATCCTGCTCTACCATTCAATAAGATCATGGCTGATTCAGTCATACTTCAACACCACTTTCACATTCTCCCCCCATATCCTGTGACTCTTTTGTAGTTGAAATATCTGTCAGTGATTCTGCAACCACAGCTCTCTACATAGATAATTCCAGATTCATAACCCTCAGAGAAATTCCTCCACATATCTGAGCTAAATGGATGGCCTCTTATTCTGAAACTATGCCCCCAGTTCTAGATACCATCACTAAATGTCCTCTCAGCATTCATCATATCAATTCCCCTCAATGACCTATGTTTCAATAAGATCACCTCTCATTCTTCCAAACTCTATTGTGTCTAAGCCCAAACTGCTTAACCTTCCTTCATCCATCAACCTCTTCAACCTAGGAATCAACCTTGTCAATCTTTTCTGCATTGCCTCCAATGTAGGTATCACCTTCCTTAAATATGGAGACCAAAACTACACAGTGCAGTGTCACCAGTGCATTGTAAACTTCACAAAACTTCTCTACTTTCATAATCCATAGTCCTTGTATAAAAAGATCAACATTCCCTTAGCCTTCCTAATTACTCATTGTACCACATGCCAGCCCTTGTATTTCATGCATATTTTGTAGTCTCATTCCATTTAAATAATAATTTGTTTTTTCACTCTTCCTTCCAAAGTGTATAACCTCACATTTTCCCACATTCCTTCCAAGTTACTACAGCAGGCATCCATTACCAGGCAGCCTGCTATGCATTTATATCGAGGAATAGTCAACAAGAACTTATACAATGGACAACACGGCTGACATTTTTCCTGTGAAAAGAGGAATGAGGTAATTGTGATGATCATCTTTCAATGATATAGCAGGGTTTCTATCAGTGCAAAGAGCTACACGCATTATCCATATGAACATCAAAGTTATTAATATCAAGGCCAATGCTATCATTAAACAAAAGGGTTTATACTTAGTTAATGTTCAAGTGTCACTTCACCACAAAAATATGCACATTACTGGCTGTTATCCAGACAACAGCAATGATGTGTTCAGTACATGGCTCACATTTTCCTGAAGGAGAGGGATCTCTGGGTGGATGGCTCTGAGAAGACAATAACAAGTTAATATTTATATGGGACCTTTAATGTAGAAATAGCTGTCAATTATAAAATAATGGGGCCTAGCCAGACATAAAGCTTGGCCAAATATTTAGGTTTCAAGCAGGATTTAAAAGGAAAAGACTGCAATGGTGCAGGATATAAGGCAGGAAACTCCAAAGTGTAGACAGAAGTGATTGAAGGCTTGGCCCTCAGTGTCCATCCATGGATGGATGCCCGGGAGACAAGAAGTTACAAAGAATAAGGTCTGAGATAAGGTGATGGACCTGAATGGTAATAGATTTAAACAGATTATAGCTACAAGGAAAGGAAGATAAGGGTTTGGAGGTGTGTGGGGGGTGGGGGGGATGTTAAGGGAGTGATATTGAGATGTAAAGTAAAAGTTGGGTCCTAGGAGGTATAAATAGCTACAGCAGAATAGCAGAGCACTGAATTATGGTCAATGGGAAAAGTTAGCTGAGAAAAAATGAAGATGCTTTGGAGGCAATGGTCCAAATGGACATGACAGAAATGAAAGAAAATAGGAGAATGAACTACAGTCCTGGCAGAAAATGCAGTTTTGATCCTGGCAGTTTGGAGCAAAAGCACCAAGTGGCACCCACAGTCATCATTGTACTGAAGAAAGAGGATGGGGAGGGAGAAGAGTAGACTGGAAGGTATAAAGTCAATGAAACACATTAAATGGCAGCAGTACCTTAAGCATAGTCTTGAGGCTTATGAGTTCCCAGAGCAATACCCATTATTTGGACCCACTGAATAGAATTACAGGAACATTTTTCTTTATTTTATCTCCATTATAAAATCATGTTATTTTTGTTGAGTACTCTATTTCATAATGTAACTATTCTTATATGCCTCAGGACTTCAAGAGAATTGAAGGTTAATTAACCTTGGCACCATCAATGAGTCTATATAGAACTGCTGCCTGTTTGTAAGTCAGTGTGGGCGAGTCTGTGCTTTTAAGGCAATGTTCCACTGGCAACCGAACTGGCATGTGATTTCCCACTTGTTGTACAATTTGCTCCTTGTTTCACAGTGAATGAAATCTAAGGTCATATGGTGTAACCTTTTGATCCAATTTCTTTTAGTAAATTAGAAGCGTACCCCGCTTATTATGTTCATGAAATACGATAGGAGGACACCAGTGCTTGGGGGAATCACAACAGGTTTCTGCCAGAAATAGAAGAAAGTACTTCAAAAGCACATGCAAAATTCTTTATAATGCACATCACACACCTAAAAAGCACAAATATTTCTTTTCTAATTCAACTTCCAGGTTTATTTCTCACACTAAATCATTATAAACAGACAGATTAGTTTGAAAAAATTCTAAAATTTCAATTTAAGAAAAATATAATCAATTGTTTCCACTTGAATCCAAAAATTAAGTAGTTTTCAAACTTATCTCTAAGAGGAACCCCCTGTGAGAACCAACACCAAGCCCAAGTGCTCATTTTCATTCTTCTCAAAGATCACGTCAGCTATTCAAAGCAAAATAATGCTCTACTGCAGATTACAGCTTGAAGTCATGTTCAGTAACAGAAATGATACAAAAGTAGGTCAATAATTGTAGAAAAATGCAGTATACAGAATTCTTGATCCTCTAGCAGGTGTACTGCAACTTGATGATGTTATCCCTGATCCTCAGGAACCATGAATTTCGATTGAAAATCTTTGAATGAAGATTTCAGTATTATCTGTGGGTTGTTAAGCAACAAGATATCTAGATAATGCTAATGATGATATTTCTTCTTTCCTCTGACAGCATTATCTGTAAGCAACTATCAAGCTATCTCTTAGTCCTAATGCTTCCATCAAACAGCCAGGATCACTTCATTCTGTCATTTTGGTAACAACAGGGTGAACCAGAACTTGCAAATTGGGAGTACAACAAACTCCCTGTTGATTAAACTTATATTTGGAATGGGGTAAATTCATTCCATTTGTGTCTCTTTCTCTGTTTTCTATAAGGCAACAATACTTCAAGTCACATGTTCATTAGGACAACTTTCCATAGTTAGTTATTTTGTGACAGCCTCATCAAATTGTTTCAGTATGCAGTTTGAACAGGAAGACAGTCTCGGGTGCACAATTTGACAGCACATTCAAGGTGAATCCTGTCCTCCCTTCCCAGAAATAAGTAACAGAATCACATTCTTAAAACTCACCTTGTAGCGATCTTTCCACCGGCTTGTTGACGTTAAGTTTATAAGACGCGTCTGAACACAGCGCTCATCCAAATAATTCAATGAGTTCAGGATTTCTTTTGCATATTTCTTCTTCCTTCTTCCTTCTGTTGGAAACCACAGTAAAGAGAACAAAAAGGTGATATGATATGAAATATTGGAGCAAGGCAATTCCCTAGTCCCCCAACTTATTGTTGACCAACTAGCAATGTTATGTTACCACAGAGGTTAAGTTATTGGGCTAGAAATCCAGAGGCATTGTTTCTTGATACAGAGACATTAACTCTGACTGGTTCATTATTGAACAAGATTATGA
The DNA here is from genome assembly GCA_034780895.1 of Rhynchobatus australiae. Taxonomy (NCBI): domain Eukaryota; kingdom Metazoa; phylum Chordata; class Chondrichthyes; order Rhinopristiformes; family Rhynchobatidae; genus Rhynchobatus; species Rhynchobatus australiae. Next base: position 48,515,679 of record JAUZTB010000011.1, read on the forward strand.
ATGACTCCAATTTTACCCACAGCAACACTCAGCTTTTGTAGTTTCAGAAGATCAAATCAACCTGGAGGCCTGGATACTGTGCACTCCTGCAAAGTGGAACTTGCAGTGAGGAACAACTACACCTCAGGCAGTAAATCTAGAACATATGATGGTCTTTGACTGCTTGTTGATGCCAAAGGCCTTTTTAATTATTTCTAAAGGTCTATCAATCGGACACATCTAAAAATGATCAAATAAATTTTAAAAAATCATAAATTTATTTAAAAATACCATAATCTGGTAGAAATTAATTGAAAACAAAGTAAAATAAAGAAAAATAAATAAACCGCGTACTCCATTGACTTCTTTGATCAAGGTCAATAATCCAGCCTCCTTGGCTCAGCAGCTTGTGTTTCACTGCAGCAGCAGAGTGGGACATTGCAATGCTTGTTCCTGGCCTCCAGCTCATTGCCAAATTCCACATTTCAACGTGCAGGCATGAGTGTCTAAGAAAACACACCCTTGAGGCCAGCCACTTCAATTCCACATCCCACTCCCATACTGACACATCTATCAACATTGAGGCCAGATGCTGGTTGGAGGAGCACCACCTCATATTCCACCTTGGTAGTTTCCAACCTGACGGCCTCAACATTGATTTCTCCAACTCCCGGTCCTCCCTCCCCTCTTCGCCCTTCCTTTTTTTTGCCTTCCTTTTGTTTTCCCTCATTCTTGTGGCCCCCTCACCCTTCTCTTTCCCCTCCCATGCCCTCACGACCTGCCCATCCATTCCCCACCTCCTTCCCTTTATTCCATGGTCCGCTGTCCTCTCCTACTGGATTCCTTCTTCTTCAGCCCTTTGGCTCTTCTACCTATCACCTCTCCGCTTCTCACATCTCTCCCTTTCATCCCCCCTCCCCCACCATCTACTCTCCCCCTCTCACCGGCCAACCTGTGCTCCTCCCCTTCCCCCGACATTCTGGCTTCTGCCCTCTTCCTCTCCAGTCCTGACGAAGGGTCTTGACCCAAAACGTCGACTGCTTATTTCCCTCCATAGATGCTGCCTGACCTGCTGAGTTCCTCCAGCATTTTGTGTGTATTGCACCCGATTCCAGCATCTGCAGAATCTCTTGTGTATACCCATGAGGGCAACATCTCTGGCAGTTCTCTACAGAACTGCCAACTAAAGATAAGTATGATTTGGCCTGATGCCTTAAGGGAAAGAAATCTGCTTCTTTATCTAGACTGTCCTATGTGTGATCCACATAAATATTCATATCTAACTATCCTCTGAAATAGCCCAGCAAGCTGAGGGCACTTAGGAATGGACAATAATTTTTTTGTCTCGACAGCAATTGCCACATCCCATACTGAATTAAAAAGTCTGATTTTCACAAATTTCATAGGTAATTTGGTCTGGGGTTGTAAAAGGGAGCCACAGATCATTGGTAAACATGTCATTAGGAATTGGAATTCTTCTCTTTCATCTCCCGATAACCTAGTAACCCAATGCCCCAAAGGGATGGGACTGTTCAGTAAGAACTTTACCAAAGCTGGATATTGGCAAGGCTGATATTTTTTAAAGAATGATTCTTGGGATGTGGATGATAATAAAACCATATTTACCACTCTTCCCTTGCTCCTCTGATAAGATAATTTTGGTAGCCACTCCTCAAACTGTTTGTAGTAAACAGCCCAGTAAAGAAACAGCAGAATAAGATCCTTAATGAGGAAATAACAACTTTGGTCCTCAACTACAAATCGAGAAAATGTATTGGGAGTTTAATAAACAATAAAAAATGTTTATTTTTAAATGTAAGAATAGAATATTAAAAAACACTTCACATAATCCAAACAATAGATTTAGTCATCAACTCTCTTTCCAATCTTTTCTCCAATTTTCCTTTTGGCCTCTTAGATTAGATGACTAATTCTGGGTTACAGTAAACAGGCACTGGCATCATCTGATGGTCATTATTTCAGCATGAACACAGAGATATTGTTAATTGCCCTGATGTGAATGACCATTTCTGGGGACGGGAAGGAGTCAACTGGTTTGGAATCACATAAAGGCCAGGATCAGTAATGGCAGCATATTAACTCCCCTGATTATTAATTCTTAAAAGCAGTCTCCAAATTATTAGTCCAGCTGCTAAAGCTATTATCAGCTCATTTAATGCACAACTGAAATTAAAAGGACTAAGCATGTTCCTTGTTTGTATAGTTCCATATGAAGCAACTCTTTTATCCATTGAACCACTGAGGAGCTCTCTCTTCTCTTTATATTGTTATACTCACCATACAAGGATTTAAGGAAATTGGCATCAAATGCATTGATCAACAAAGCTTTAACAACTCTTTGGAAGTGTGAATAGAGATCACGGATGAGGACTGTGAATATAAATAGAAAGATACATTTATATAGTTTCCTATTTCTTAATCTTCACTTCAATGCTGACAGATTTCATGTAGACTAGGAGGAACAGTACTATGCCAAGAAGTCTATCAGGTTCACTAACGTATCAATACTGGAGAAGTATCTGAGTTTTGGAATCTCTGAGAACAGGCTCAAGTGGTGTTGTAAAATGCCATTGAATTTAGCTAAGAGCTTAAAGTTTAGAGTTTGACTAAAGGTGTGGCATGACAAAAGCGTTCCTGTGGGTAATGATGGTGGCAGACATTCAAATATTGCAATGGGATACTCTAGGCACAGTATGGAAGACCATGAATCTGGATTTGGAGACGAGAGTAAAGCAGCTTTGGGGTAGTTCTGGAACTGAGGAGAACGTTGTCTAGGAATCTGTAAACACTATAAAGTTTCCAGAGCCCAGGAAATGCAGTAAAAGCAAGGAAGAAGAGCTCAGTGGAGGGGCGAAGTATTGGGTTCTTGCTTCGGTTAGAGTGGGCAGAGTATTTGGTGCATTAGTGGTGTGGTTACAAAGACTAGGGAACTAATTGAAAGTGGTGAGGCACATTATTAGATTTGCAATGGAGCTGCCCAGAAGAATGGAACACTAACTGGCAACATTCAAACCCTGGGGTTCATCTTGATGCAAATACCAGCATTTCTAAATGGAATTTCTTTGTGAAACTGGAAACACAAAAGCTCCACACTTGCTGGCTGCTCCTTGCTAGTGAATTACCCACTGTGCTCTGAGGTTGGATTCCTCACAGACCTTGAGACAATTCCTCAGGATTCATGCTGGAAAATTGTCACACTGAAACTGCACCAGGCTGGACCTGATTCTCATCTGTGCATCCCAGAATTGTGCATATGTAGTTATTCAGTACCCAGGATTAGGACTAATTTAGACCCAGATGCACGTATAACAGAAAATCCATTGGCCAGCAATATCCCATTTGGGACATTTCTTCATCTTCAAGAAAAGATTGAGTTCAATCAGATTTTTCTTAACCAACTTGATTACTGTACACTGCTTCCACTTGAATTATGTTTATATTTAAATACAAAAATTAAAAATACATTAAACACATCAGCACCCATTTTTTCCGACAATACCAATCTTTGATTCCAATTCTGACGATACCATTTTTTTTCTGATAATATCAATATTCCCTTTGTCATCCAGTCCTGAAGACTTTTAGATATTTATTAATTAGTCACATTAAACACAGAGTAAAATGCATCCTTTTGTGTTTCTGAGAATGTGCTGGGGCAACCCGCAAGTGTCCACACTCCTCCGGCGCCAACATAGAATGCCCACAGCTCCTAACCTGGACATCTTTGGAATGTGGTAGGAAACCAGAGCACCTGGAGGAAACCCATGCAGACATGGGGAGAACGTACAAACTCCTTACAGACAGCGGCCAGAATTGAACCTGGATTGCTGGCTCTGTAATAGCATTACACTAACTGCTACACTTACTGTGCCACCTCCTTGGTCAACAATCATTGTTATCATATGTGAGCTTTAACAGCAAGAGCTAACGGTGTAGCTAAAGGTGGCAATCCATAGTTTGTACATATTGAGCTCATGCATGCCTCATTCTCCGCTCTAAAGGTGGGGCATGCTTTTCTGTAATAATTTATTAATTGGCAACCTTAAAGTCAGGATAAAATAGAACGAAAAGACTGAATGAACAAAAGAAATATATTTTAGCAAGACAGAACTACATACATCATGGGGATAGGAATTTCAATGAATACTTTGGGTGCTATGAAATCTCTTCAGTGGATGAGAGTAATTTGTCAGCTTAGCCTGTATTCTGCACAAGAAAATAACTTGGTGAAGGAGTTGAAGCCAGCATCATTGATAGGAATGGCTGCCTAGAGCTGATTCCAACTAAAAATACTTGTTTGCACTAATTATGGAGGGTACATGGAAGTCTGGTATTTTATACTTCACCTAACACCAGCTTGTATTGAAGTGAACAAAACACTCATGTCAATAGCATGCTATTTTGTGTTCATTGCTGCCAGTTAATGAACCTCAGGAGACCATTTGGGACATCTTTTCAAAACTTCACTAGATAAAAAAGTAGTTGATGTCTTGTTTAACCTAATCAGAATCATCTGGAAAAACGGCAGCATCAGCAACTTGTTAAGGATAACCATCAGCTTGAAAAGGGAATGCAAGGGGATTATGACACCGAGAAAAGAACAACAGCTGTTACAGCGGACAGGAAAATGAGAAGGACTCCATCCCCTTATGGTAGATGGCACCCCTGTTCTTGTGGACCTTTCACAAAAATCTCCAGTGGCCCTGAGAACATTTTCACCTTTGGTCCAAGCCATTGTATTACATGTAACAGTGTATCCTCCAGCCTCAGTGAAAGCTACAAGATGCTGACAAATACACCCTGATGTCATGCCTCCCATACAGGCTTCTCCAGGAGTAGTAGACCATAGGAGATGTTAACATCCTCAGAGTCAAGCCACTTCTTTCCTGACACGTCAGCTGATGACCTTGCTGCAGAAAGTTGGGAACTACACGATATCAGTACCTCAAGATATATTTAATACCTCAAACCCTCTTCACCACAAAATTATAATAAGTCATGCACAATTGCCAACTTGTCATGAGATGTATAGTGTATAGGATTTAAAGCAGTCACAAATTACAGAAGAAGACCATTCCAGCTCATCATCAATGCTGACTCACAGAGCAATCCCATTCCCCACTTATTTTCCCTATAACTTATTTCTCCCCATTTTCCCATCAACCCCACCCCTTCCCCCTCCCCCCCCCCCCATTTTCTACCACTCATCTATACACTGGGAGCTATTTACAGTGGCCAGTTAACTTATAAGCCTGCACATCTCTGGGAAGTGGAAGGAAACCAGAGAACTGGGTAAACCCACGTGGTCACAGGGAAAACGTACAAAGTCTGCACAGATAGCACTGGAGGACAGGATTAAAACCTGGTCCCTGAAGCTGTGAGGCCGCAGCTCAACTGGCTATACCACTGGGACACTCAATGCAATAGCAATGGCATACTTTCATCAAGGGGTGACTGGCTGCACTCATGTTAACTTTGTTTTATCTCAATAATATCTAGAAGTATAAGGATTTAAATCATTAATGTTCAGTTCATATGTGCACACATCAAATGAATCACATTGACTCTGCCTGCTTAATGGGCAGTTATCACAAGTCATCTTGTGCCAGTTGATTGAACATCAGTGTTCCAATCTGGCAGGGATGTTATTGAAATTTGCTTGGGACCTCAATCAAGCACTTTCAATTCTTCTTAAGTTGTCCCTCAGGATGAAGGAGGTCTTCCTTCCACTCCTGTTTTGTGGGTTGTGGGTTTGCCTCATTAGCCACCAACCTCCGAGGTGGCTAATGGGAGAACTGCAAACTCTTTCACAGAGGGGACAGGAGTGGCTGGTGTTGTGGCCAAGCGGGTAGTTTGTGAGATGGTGAGATCCTTCTGCCACTGACGCTTCCCTTTCAACCCTGCCAATGACACCACAACGCTGAAGCAGTTCTGGCACAATGAAAATTATGACACTGCAAGGGAAGACAATAGGTGTATTATCAGGTTCTTCAAGCAATGCTTCAAATGTTTTTATTGTTAGTAAAGCTACTTGCAGCTTGTTCCAGTTAAACATTCCCAAATAACAGTGGCATGTTGTATCCTGCACTACTGCCAAGCACAGAGAATTTGAGCTGCAGAAGAAGAGGAGTAATTAATTCAATAAAAAATAAAAGTGACCATGGTATAAAATGGGAATCATATTCAAGGTCAGCATTATTCCAGAAGGACCCTATAAAGATATTCCTCAGCTTATGCATGCCTAACTTATGGACAGCATACAAATAAGCATTTGGGAGAGGGGCAACATGGACTTGCCAGCTGCTGTGGGACTGCGGGCAGTTTCTGCCTTGGGGGAACTCAGTTTGCAGCTACATTTCAGACTTGCAAAATGTTCAGGTTACGAACAGTTCACAGGAACACGACCCTGCTGTAACCTGGGGAGGACCTGTATGGAAAGCCAAGATGGGAGCAGAAGAGAGAAAACAAAAGTGAAAAGCAAACTGAAAAACAGAAAAGTAAAGCCTCGAGACATTGCAGGAAGATGTCGATAATTCACTTGACTCTGCAACAGAGACTATATTTTTGAAGTAACATTTTTA
>JAUZTB010000011.1:49687742-49698756 GCA_034780895.1 Rhynchobatus australiae
AGGAAGCTAAAACTGGAAAGGACCTTTAAGGAATATAAAGGAAGCAGGAAAGAATTTAAACTGAAAATCAGGAGGGCTACAAGGGGCCATTGAATGTCTTTGGCGAGTAAGGTTAAAGAGGATCCCCAGGCATTTTGTAGATACATTAAAAGCAAGGATGTAACTACAGAGAGGATAGGATTGCTCAAAGACAACAGGGGAATTTATACCTGGAGCCAGCGGAATCAGACGAGGTACTAAATGAATACTTTGCATCGGTATTCCTAAAGCAGAAGGATATGGAGCATCGTGAGATCAGGGAGCGATATGCTGATATTCTAGGACATGTTGATATCTAGCTGGGGGCCTTGAAGAGCATTAAGGTGGATAAGTCCCCAGGGTCTGATGGGATCTATCTGAGGTTACTGAGAGAGGCAAGAGTGGAGATTGCTGGGGCTTTGACAGAGATTTTTGTATCCTCTTTAGCCACAGCCGAGGTCCTAGAGGACTGGAGAATAGCCAATGTTGTTCCAGCATTTAAGAAAGGCAATAGAGACAAAAGAGGAAATTATAGGCCAGTAAGCCTTTCATAAATGTTTGGGAAATTATTGGAGAAGATCCTCAGGGATAGGAGCTACTTGCATCTGGAGAAGCATAGACTAGTCAGCATGGCCTTTTACAGGGGAAGTCAAGTCTTACAAACTTGATTGAGTTTTTTGAGGAAGCAATGAAAATGATTGATAGGTGGGGCAATGGATGTTGTATACATAGAGTTTAGTGAAGCATTTGACAAGTTCCTTCATGGTAGGCTAATCCAGAAGGTTAAAGCACATGGGATCTATGGTGACTTGGTAGATTAGATTCAAAATTGGCTTGGTCATAGAAGATAGAGGGTAGTGGTGGAGGGGTGTTATTCTGACTTGAGGTCTGTGACAAGTGGTGTTCCACAAGGATCAGTGCTGGGACCTCTGTTGTTTGTGATATATGTAAATGGTTTGGGCAAAAATGTAAGTGGGCTGATAAGTAAGTTTGCAGATGACACAAAATTTGGCAGAGTTGTGAATTGTGAGAAGGATTCAGCCGGATATAGACCAATTGGCAATAAGGGTGGAGAAATGGCAGGTGGAGTTTAATTCAGACAAGTGTGACGTGCTGCACTTTGGGAGGTCAAATGTAATAGGAACATAAACAGTAAATGGCAGGACCCTGGGAGCATTGATGTATAGAGGGAACTCGGGATATAAGTCCATAGCTCTCTGAAAGTGGCAACATAAGGTGCTAAAGAAGGTGTATGGCATTCTTACCTTCATTAGTCAGGGCATTGAGTATAAAAGTTGTCAAGTCATACTGAAGCTGTATAAACCTTAGGTTAGGCTGCATTTGGAGTACTGTTTGCAGTTTTGGTTACCCACAATGCAGGAAGGATGTGGCAGCTTTGGAGAGGGTGCAGAAGAGGTTCAGCATAATGTAGCCTTGATTAGAGAATATTAGCCATAAAATTTCTCTGTGCACCTTCACTGTAAACCTACACAGTGTGCACTACATCCCCTCCCAACAAAGGCACCTGCTTCCATCTTGTCTTCTCTGCGCGTCCCCACTCTGAACCTGTGCTTTGTGTACCTCTGCCCTTCCTCATTCTCCTTTGCACCACCATTCAGTGCACCTCCCCATACACACTTCCACCACCCACGCACCCATCCATCTGCCTGTTCACCTACCAATCCATTCACCTCTCTCCAGTGCACCATTCTTCTTTGTTGAACTATATTCCACTGCATGCCCACTCTCAAATTGATATCTTCAGCCACTATTTTACTAGCTTGCAACAAGGCCTAGCATCATCTTCTAGCAACCATTCTTTCCCTACCTCATAATCACTCCCCTCACTGGGGTGTGCTCTCTTCAATGGACTCTGACCAATTAGCAATTACTGAACCATTCCTGGTACTTTGTCATCTTTTTACTGATTCTCAGGAGAGTCAGTTAAACAGTATTTCTCCAAACCTGCCTCAGCTTGCTGCTCTATCAGCTGGAACTTCCCTTCCTCCTCATCCTCTTCCCCTCCCAGAGTACAATTCCAACTGCAATGCCAAAGTCCATTACACAGCTCAGTACCAAACTCAGCATATTCAAAACTACCCACTGGCAATAGGATGATATGAATGTTATAATGATGTCAGTTGACCCCAATTTGAACAGTTTGCAGGAAGAAGTTCTAGCCTCCACAAATTATGTCTTCAAACAAGTTGTAAAAGCAGTGTTAAGTAGGTGAAATGAACTGACACTTGATTTTACGAGTACAAACAGGGTGGTGAGGAAACTAGTATTGCATCTCTGTATTCTTCACATGAGTTAACTGTACTTTCATAAGACATAGTTCTTGGCAACACATCATTATGGACTGCACATAACAGGGCAGTTGAGAATGCTTCCCGTTACCCTTGTTCATTATGAGTATTAATGTTTTATTAGCATATTCATTTCAAATAATAATGATTTTTGAATCCAGCACTGGCCTCTAGCAGGGGATCGGCAGAGGATGGGCTTCGCAGGCCAGGGAGATACCAGCCGTGATTTGGATCTGTGATGCATTATGCGTTTTACTCTGCAGTTTATCACAATTGTACAAGGCGGCTGCGCCTGGAACACTGTGCACAGTTTTGGTCACCTTAGCCAAGAAAGGATATAGTAGCATTGGAAGCATTGCAAGGGAGATTCACCAGGCTAATTCCTGGGATGAGAGGATTGCTCTGTCAAGAGAGGCTAAACAAGTAGGGTCTGTATTCCTTGGAGTTTGGAAGAATGAGGGGTGATCTTATTGTAGATAGTTCATCCAGGGACGGGGCCGTACTGGACCTCGTGTTGGGAAATGAGCCTGGCCAGATGGTCAGAGTTTCAGTCGGAGAACATTTTAGAAACAATGATGATAACTCCATAAGTTTTTGGATAATTATGGAAAAAAAATCAGACCGGATGACAGGATAGGTGCGAGATGGGGGAAAGCTAATTACAACAGCATTAGGCAAGATGTGGGGAGAATGGATTGGGACCAACACGTTCCTGTGAAGAAGAAAGACAAGGATGGCAAGGTTCAGGAATCGTGGATGACAAAGGATATTGCAAATTTAGTCAGAAAGGAAAAGGAAGCATATACAAGGTTTAGGAGCTGAAATGAGTCAGGGCCGTTGAGCAATATAAAGGAAGCAAGAAGGAACTTAAGCAGGGAATCAGAAGGGCTGAAAGGGAACATGAAATGTCCCTGGAGAGTAGTATTAAAGAGAATCCCAAGGCATTTTATACATACGTTATAAAAAATAGGGTAGCTAGGGAGAGGGCGACTCAAGGACAAAGGAGGGAATTTATTCCTGGAGCCACAGGAAGTGGGCAAGGTACTAAATGAGTACTTCACATCATTATGCACCAAGGAGAAGGACATGGAGGATTTGGAGATCAGGGAGGGGTGTGCAGATATTTCTAGGGCATATTGATATCAAGAAAATGGCGTTAGCTCTCTTGAAAAACATTAAGTTGGATAAGTCCCCAGGGACTGATAGGAATTATCCCAGGTTATTGAGAGAAGCAAGAGAGGGGATTGCTGGGGCCTTGACAGAGATCTTTATATCCTCTTTAGCTGCAGGTGAGGTGCCAGAGGACTGGAGAATAGCCAATGCTGTTCCTTTGTTTAAGAAGGCCAATAGTGACAAAGAGTGCTCAGTGCCTAGAATGTGCTACCAGGGGAGTTGGTGAATCCAGATATTACAGCAATGTTTAAAAGAGGCATCTGAATAGGCAGGGAGCAGAGGGCGACAGACCTTGTGCAGGCAGATGAAATTAGTTTTAATTGGCATCTTGGTCAGGACAGACATCAGGGGCCAAAGGGCCTGTTCCTGTGTTCTGCTGTTCTATGTTGTATGTTCTATGAAGTTTTCTGTCACAATGTTGATCAAAGAGCAAGCTAACAGAGAACCCAAATGCAGCACACCGATACAAGAATGGAGTCAGGATACTTCCTCAGGACAAAACACAGAGAGCAACTGGAAGGAATCTTGCCTCATAGATCTGGAGGGGAATCCTCAGCACAAACTGGATCATCAGAAAGGCATAGAGAACACACCACTCTAAAACAGCTAATAGCCAAAGGTAGACCAATACTCTGACAACCAGTACCAGAGAAACCCAGGTACTTATGCTAGGCCCCTGATAGGGCTCAGGTGTGTGATGTTATGTAATCAGTCCAGCATGGAATCCATGTGCTGGACAACAAGGCATCAAAGGAGCCAAATTGAGGGCCAGAACTCAGAACCATGAGATGGAGATTGATAAAATGGATGATTTGCCACTTTCTGAACGGAAGCAATGTAGTCATTTGTTGAAAGCATATTTATTTTATGTATATCATGACGATGAGTAGTTTGGTAACATTTATCTCAATGTACCACTTGACCCAGAAAAGTTAATTAAAAAAATATCACTCAACATCAAAATTCACAAAAAACTGCATTTTGAATGGAGATTGATTCAATTCATTGATTTGCCACTTTCTAAACGAAAGCAATGTAGCAACTTATCGAAAACCTATGTGTTTCTGTATTTCATGATATTGAGTAGATTGGTAACACTTATTTCATTGTACCACTTCACCCTGAATAGATAATTGCAAATATAACACTCAACATTAAAATTCACTAAAATTGCATTATGATTCAATTAATTGATTTGCCACTTTCTGAAGGTAAGCAATTTATTAACTTTTTGAAAGCATATGTATTTTATATATTTCATGACGCTGAGCAGATTGGTAATATTTATTTCAATGTACCACTTCACCCCGAAAAGATATTGACAAATATATCACTGAACTTCAAAATTCACAAAAGCTGCATTATGAAAGCAGATTGAATTTATTAATTGAATGGGACTTTTTGAACGTAAGCAATGTAGTAAGTTATTGAAGGCCTATATACTTTTATCTATTTCATGACGCTGAATACATTTGTAACACTTACTTCATTGTACCAATTAACACTGAAAAGATAATTGTAAATATAACACTCAACATCAAAATTCACTAAAACTGCCTTTTGAAAGGAGATTGATTCAATTCATTGATTTACCACTTTCTGAACGTAAGGAATGCAGAATCTTGTTGCAAGCATATGTATTTTATGTATTTCATGACGCTGAGTAATTTGGTAACATTTATTTCAATGTATCACTTCACCCTGAAAAAATAATTGCAATTATAACACTGAGCTTCAAAATTCACAAACACTGCGTTTTGCACGGTGATTGATTCAATTCATTGATTTGCCACTTCATGAACCTAAGCAATATAGTAACATATTGAAATCCTATGTATTTTATGGATTCATGACGCTGAGTAGATTGATAACATTTATTTCTTTGTACCATTTAACACTGAAAAGATAATTGCTAATATACACTCAACATCAAAATTCACTAAATCTGCATCATGAATGGAGAATGATTCAATTCATTTGTTTGCCACTTTATGAACCTAAGCAATGTGGTAACATGTTGAAATACTATGTATTTTATGGATTTGATGACGTTGAGATTCGTAACACTTATTTCACTGTACTACTTAACAATGAAAAGATAATTGCAAATATAACACTGCACATCAAAATTCACTAAAACTGCATTATGAATGGATCATGATTCAATTCTTTGATTTGCCACTTTCTGCAAGTAAGCAACATAGTAAATTGTTGAAAGCCTATATATTTTATTTATTTCATGACGCTGAAGAGATTGGTAACACTTATTTAATTGTGCTATGTATCATTGAAAAGATAGTTGCAAATATAACACTTAACATCAAAATTCACAAAAACATCACGAATGGGGATTGATTCAAATCTTGGATTTGCCACTTTCTGAACGTAAGCTATGCAGTAACTTCTTGAAAACCTATGTATTTTTGTATTTCATGACGTTGAGCAGATTGGGAACACTTATTTCGTTGTACCACTTAACACTGAAAAGATAATTGCAAATATAACACTCAATATCAAAATTCACAGAAACTGAATTATGAATGGAGAATGATTCAATTCATTGATTTGCCACTTTCTGAACGTAAGCAATGTAGTAAGTTCTTGATCTCCTTTGCATTTTTCGTATTTCACGAAGCGGAATAGATTGGTAACACTTATTTAATTGTACCACTTAACACTAAAAAGATAATTGCTAACATAACACGCAACATGAAAATACACTATTTCAGCATTATGAATGGAGAATGATTCAATTGATTGATTTGCCTCTTTCTGCACGTAAGCAATGTAGTCACTTGTTGAAAGCCTATATATTTTATGTAGTTGATGATGCTGAGTAGTTTGGTAACATTTATTTCATTGTACCACTTATCCCTGAAAAGATAATCGCAGATATGTTACAAATCGGCGAAGAGAGCTATCTGGATTAGAAATAAGCTTGATACATTAATTCGCAACGTTCTGCACATGAAACTAATCCTTACTTTATGGAAAACCAGTTTATATTATGTAGTTCATCAAGCTGAGAAGTTTGATAACGCTTATTTGAATCTACGATTCAGCCTGAGAAGTTAATTGCAAATATATCACCAAACCTGCAAATGTCTAAAACGGAGTTTTGAAAGAAGAAAGCAACAATTCATCCATTTGCCACTTTCTACACACAGAATATGTAGAATCATGCGGAAAATCAATTTCCATTACGTATTTCATGTTGCCGAATTGTTTGGAATCATTTATTTGATTGTACAACTTACCCCTGAAAAGTTAGTTGCAAATATAACACTTATCTTCCAATTACACATTACCGCCTTTTGAATGGGGATTGAAACAATTCATTGATTTGCCACTTTCTCCACGGGTCCAATGTAGTAACTCCCTGAAAGGTTATCTATTTCATGTAGTAGATGATGCTGAGTAGTTTGGAAACATTTATTTTATTGTACCACTTGTACCTGAAAAGTTAATGTCTGATTTGCCTTAAAACGGATAAGACATCTATCTCTATGAGAAATAGTTTAATTCATTAATTTGGCAATTTCTTCACATGAAACTTAGCCTTACCTTATTGAAAAGCAGTTTACGTTATGAATTTCATCAAACTGAATAGTTTGATAACACTCATTTGATTGTACGACTTCAGCCTGAAAAGTTAATTGCAAATATATCACCAAACCTGCAAAATGCCTAAAAGTGTTTTGAAAGGAGAAAACATCAATTTTTTTGCCTCTTTCTACACTCAAAATATGTAGAATGATGTGAAAAACTAATTTACTTTACGTATTTCATGGTGATGAGTTGTTTGGTAGCATTTATTTGATTGTACAAGTTACCCCTGAAAAGGTTGCAAACATATCACTGAACTTCCAATTGCACTATACTGCTTTTTGAATGGGAATGGAAACAATTGATTTGCTACTTTGTCCACGGAATTATATATGTCTATATATCTATATATCTATTTTATGTTGTTAAAGATGCTGAGTAGTTTGGTAAAATTTATTTCATTCTACCTCTTATCGTAGTACAGTTAAAGGCAGATATGTCCCAAAACGGATAAACCAGCTATTTGGATGAGAAGTAGCTAAATTCATTAATTTGCCACTTTCTGCAGAGAAAACTCTTTCTAACCTTATGGAAAACCAGTTTATCTTGTAGTTCATCAAGTTTGATAAAACTCATTTGATTGTTCCACTTCAGCCTGAAAAGTTAATTGCAAATATGTCATCAAACCTGCAAACGGTCTAAAAAAGTGTTTTGAAAGGAGAAAATATGAAATCATTAATTTGCAAATTTCTGAAATCAAGTATGTGGAATCATGTGGAAAACGAATTTACTTTACGTATTTCATGGTGCTGAGTGGTTTAGTAGCAGTTATTTGATTGTACAACTTATCCCTGAAAAGTTAGTTGCAAATATATCATTCGAATTGCAATTGCGCTATACTGCTTTTTGAATGGGGATGGAAACAATTCATTGAATAGGACTTTCTCCTCGGAACCATTGTAGTAACTTCCTTCAAGCCTCTCTGTTTTATGTAGTTGATGATGCTGAATAGTTTGGTGACATTTATATCATTGTACCACTTATCCCTGAAATGTTAATGGCAGACATGTTCAAAAACGGACAAGACAGCTATCTGGAGGAGAAATAGCTTAAGTCCGTAATTTGCCACTTTCTGCACCTGAACCTAAGCCTCACCTTTGGGAAAACTTGTTTATCTTAGGTCGTTCATCAAGCTGAGTAATTTCATAATACTTATTTGATTGGTGCAATTCAGCCTGAAAAGTTAATTGCAAGCATATCACCAAAGCTGCAAAATGCCCAATAGTGTATTGAGAGGAGAAAACATCAATTCAGTTTTTGAAACTTTCTGCACTCAAAATATGTAGAATCGTGTGGAAAACTAATTTACTTTACGTATTTCTTGCTGCTGAGTTGTTTGGTAGCATTTATTTGATTGCACAACTTGCTCCTGAAAATTTCGTTGCAAATATATCACTAAACTCGTCTGCCTTTTGAAAGGGGATGGACACAATGATTTGATTTGCCAATTTGTCCACGGAACCAATGTAGTAACTTCCTCAATGTCTATCTATTATATGTAGTTGATGATGCTGAGAAGTTTGGTAACATTTATTTTATTGTAACACTTATCGCAAAAAGTTAATGGCAGATATGTACCAAAACCGATAAGTCAGCTATCTGGAGGAGAAATATCTTAATTAATTAATTTACTATTTCTGCCCATGAAAATAAGCCCCACCTTATGGAAAACCAGTTTATCTTATTTAGTTCATCAAGCTCAGTAGTTTGATAACACTCATTTGATTGTTCGACCTCAGCCTGAAAAGTTAATTGCAAATATGTCACCAGACCTGCAAACGGCCTAAAAAAGTGTTTTGAAAGGAGAAAATATGAAATCATTAATTTGCAAATTTCTACAGTCAAAATATGTGGAATCATTTAGAAAACGAATTTACATTACGTATTTCATGGTGCTGAGTGGTTTAGTAGCATTTATTTGATTGTACAACTTACCCCTGAAAAGTTAGGTGCAAATATATCACTTGAATTACAATTGCGCTATACTGCTTTTTGAATGGGAATGGAAACAATTCATTGAATAGCACTTTCTCCTCGGAACCAATGTAGTAACTTCCTTAAAGCCTCTCTATTTTATGTAGTTGATGATGCTGAGTAGTTTGGTAACATTTATATCATTGTACCAATTATCCCTGAAAAGGTAGTTGCAGATATGTCCCAAAATGGATAAGACAGTTCTCTGGATGAGAAATAGCTTAATTCATTAATTTGCCAATTTCTGCACATGAAACTAAGTCTGACGTTATGGAAAACCCGTTCATCTCATGTGGTTCTCAATCTGAGTCTTTGATACCCCTACTTTGATTGTACAACTTCAGCCTGAAAAGTTAATTGCAAATATATCACCAAACCTGCAAATTCCTGAAACGGTGTTTTGAAAGGAGAAAACATTATTTCATTCATTTGCCAGTTTCTGCACTCAAGATATGTAGAATCACGTGGAAAAGCAATTTACTTTACGTATTTCATGGTGCTGAGATGTTTGGAAGCATTTATTTGATTGTACAACTTACCCCTGAAAACTTAGTTGGAAATATATCACTGAACCTCCAATTGCACAAATACTGCTTATTGAATGGGGATTGAAACAATTCATGGATTTGCCTCTTCCTCCACGGAACTAATGTAATAACTTCTTTAACTCCTATCTATTTTCTGTAGTTGATGATGATGAATAGTTTGGTATTTATTTCATTGTACCACTTATCCCTGTAAAGGTAATTGTAGATATGTCCCAAAATGGATAAGACAGCTATCTGGATGAGAAATAGCTTAATTCATTAATTTGCCACTTTCTGCTCATGAACCTCAGCCTTACCGTATGGAAATCCATTTTATCTCATGCAGTTCATCAAGCTGAGTCGTTTGATACCACTTATTTCATTGCACGACTTCAGCCTGAAAGGTTAATTGCAAATACATCACAATTCCTGCAAAATGCCTTAAACAGTGTTTTGAAAGGAGTAAATATCAATTCATGTTTTTGCCACTTTCTACACTCAAAATATGTAGAATCATGTCGAAAACTAATTTACTTTACGTATTTCATGTTGCTGAGTTGTTCGGTAGCATTTATTCGATTGTACAATTTACACCTGAAAAATTAGTTGCAAATATATCACTGAACTTCCAATTGCACTATGCTGCCTTCTGAATAGGGATTGAAACAATTCATTGATTTTCCACTTTCTCCACGGAACCAATGTAGTAACTTCCTCAAAGCCTATCTATTTTATTTAGTTGATGATGCAGAGTAGTTTGGTAATATTTATTTCATTGTACCACTTCTCCCTGGAAAGTTAATGGCAGACATATCCCAACATGGAGAAGACAGCTAACTGGATTAGAAATAGCCTGATATATTAATTTGCAACTTTCTGCACATGAAACTATGTCTTACCTTATGGAAAACCAGTTTATCTTATGTAGTTCATCAAGCTGAGAGGTTAGAAAACACTTATTTGAATGTACGACTTCAGCCTGAAAAGTTAATTGGAAATATATCGCCAATCCTGCAAATTGCCGAAAACAAGAGTTTTGAAAGGAGAAAATATCAATTCATTCATTTGCCACTTGCTACAATTACATTATGTAGAGTCATGTGGAAAACCAATTTACTTGACGTATTTCATGGTGCTGAGTTGTTTGGTAGCATTTATTTGATTGTAGGACTTACCCCTGAAAAGTTAGTTGCAAATATATCACTGAACCTCCAATTACATGAAAGCTGCACTGTGAATGGTGTTGCAAACAATTCATTGATTTGGCCCTTTCTGCAAGGGACCAATGTAGTAGCTTCCTTAAAGCCTATCTATTTTCTGTAGTTGATGATGCTGAATAGTTTGTTATCATTTTTTCTATTCTACCAGTTATTCCTGAAAAGTTAATGGTAGATATGTTCCAAAACG
>JAUZTB010000011.1:49698856-49708890 GCA_034780895.1 Rhynchobatus australiae
ATCAACACAAATAAATTGCAAAAGGATACAACTGACATGCAGGCTCAGTTCCTGCAATGCAAACAGAAGACCAAAGATAGTCTTTGCAAAGTCTTCACTGCAAAGAGTAATTCTTCCAAATTAAAGGAAACATATAGTGTGAATAATTCACTACTGGAATTTGTAACAATTTAAGAATGATAATTTCATTTTTTCCTATCCAGAGGTAAGACAAAAAAGATGAAAATTTCCAGTGCTGCTTTTTCATTTCAAGTGGGTCTTCTTTCCCAGTTCCTATATGTCTCCTTGTGATGCTGACGGAAGTTCTATGTGCTGATTGGATGATCCATCTCAGCTTCCTCCTGAGATCCCATCAGCACAAAAGCCAGCCTTCAGCCAGTTGATTCTCTCCATTAGAAATAAGGAAACGGCAAAAGGCTTTGAGATCAGACAACATCTCAGTTGAAGTGCTGAAGACATACACTCCAGAACTAGCACTCAGACTTTGCAGTAGTTGTTCGTTCTGCAATGGAAGCTGAAATTGCTGCACGATTGGGTTCACAAGTTCTTTGGTGAAGTCAGTGACCAGTTCCCTGCTACAGAGGATCTCTCTGTTCTGTGTAAAAATTGCACCAAGACTTGCGTCCTCTCTGCTTGTGTTGGTCTGGAGATGGCTAATAAGAACTGCAGAGTTTTCTGGTGAATCCAGCAAGATGCAGACATTGTTATGTCCACATGACCAGTCGTCAGCATGCTGTTGACATTAGACTTAAAAGCAGATTTTCTGAAAGGTTTCCCAATGCACCAAGCAACTGATCATATCCACCATGAGACTTCTTCTGCAGTTTGCCCCAGCTGCAGTGACCTTGTGACCGTAGCACCATCATGTGCAGATCCTGATTTCATCTAGATACACACTACACCGGCAACTGAACTAGTAACTACAGTGGCACATCTAGTAAAGCTCTGACTCCATCATCATTCTCTCCTTATGCTTCCTCCACTGCCTGGGCAGGTTGCATTTCTTGGGCATCTGAAAACATTAAGACATTTCGGCTAGTGCAGTGCTGATGGGAGAGGAGACAGCAGAAATGCATGCTCACACTATCTACGGATTTTGTGAGAAGAGTTTGCAGGGAGATGGGGAAATGGGATGTGAGCAGAAGGTTTATGTGTGAGGATACTGTCATCTTCAATAGAATCAATCCTATTGCTGGCCATAGCCTCAACCATGGCTGGTGCTGCATCCTCAGGAATGTTGGGATGTGCCTTTTCCCTCTGCTACTTCTCAATGTGCCGCACCTTCCCTTGCAAAGGAAAGGGAAATAGAAGAGTGAGGACCATGCAATACATGTGTGTGCTGTGGTTATCACAATTAAATAGTTCACGGTTTGTGCAAGCGGTGGGATGTGGGTTCCAGCTTGCAACAGTTCAAAGTATGTGAGGGAGGAACACACAAATGAAGCATATGAGTCCTGGTTGATTTCCCAAAAGTAAGTTAATGCAGATGCTTGAAAGCTGAAATAAAGACAAAATAAATTGCTGGAAATACTCAGCAGGTCAGGCAGCAGTTGTGGAGAGGGAAGAACAGATTAAATGTTTCACTAGAATTGATAAAAGGACACTGACCTAAAGCTTTAACTCTGACTTTCCCTCTCCACAAATGCTGCCTGAACAGTGGAATACTTCCAATATTTTCTGTTTGTATTGCTAATTGATTATGATTGTGGCCAAGTGAGTGAAGGGGGCAGTGAGCAGTCTCTAGAGCTAGTGGCACAAGTGGTAGGATAGAGAATTTTAAGATTCATTCACTGAACCTACAGGGTTATTTCTGTTGCATCCTTGTCCTCAAGGCTAGACTCCTGGAATTGACCGCCACAGTCATCTGCTCCCATCACCTTTGTATGGTATACACAAAGGGCATGCTGGCTCCTTATTGTTCTCCTGGCAGCTGTATCTTCCTGTTCATTTCACTCGGCCCACTGTACGTGCACCGAAACCAACCTGGCACAGGGTAAGTGAGAAATCTGAGGCCTGTGCTGCCCTGTTGAGGAATCCACCAGCGGAGCACAGAAGCACCCATTAGTGTAAACAACAAAGTGAAAGATGCTGCAGCAGTTTTTAGCCATGGACTTGAGGACCTCTGCGACAAAATGTGGGTAAGTCTAGCGGAAGTGCTGGTGCCCACACAGAAAATAGAACCCATTGTGAGACTTAGTCATTCTTCCGAAGAATTACCAGCAGGCAAAGATGGAAAGATTGCTGGCTTGTATTCTGTGAACTATATTAATACAAAGTATCTCTTTGACTTTGTGCACACTTACTGTTGCAATGTTCATTAATTGCTATTTATTTATTTCAAACCACACCTTCCATTTCTTAGCCTTTTGGCTTAATCCATCACAGAAGGCAGTTGAAGTCAAATCATTACCTATATTCAAGGAAGAGGTGTATACTGTTCTTAGGGTTAAAGGATCGAGGGATGTGAGGAGAAAGCAAAAACACGGTATTGAATTTGGATGATCATATTGATTCAGTAACCAGCTTCAAAAGGCTGAATGGCCTTCCCCTGCTCCTATTTTTCTATCTTTCTGTTCAACCTATTTAAATGATGGTTGGCTCACTTACGTTTTCCACTTAACAACAACATAATCTTTGTTAAAATAAATATTCCATTCCTAATCTTCATGAATATTCATCTTTATCGCTGGAATCAAAATGTAATTTAATTTGACTTGCGTGCCTTAGAAAATGTGTCAGTCTGACCAAGATCAGTTTGTTCTTTCTATTCCAAAATTTGTCATGTATAATATCAGTAACTTCCATTTAGAAACTCAGAAACCTATCAAAATTAGCATCAACTCCAAAATCTCAAACGTACTCATCAGAAAATATTCAAGTATTGGGTTCTGTTTCTTTAGAAGATAGCAATCTATTATCTTGAGCATCACAAAAAAACTCCAGATGCTGGAAGTCTGAAACAAAAACAAAGAATGCTTGACCTGAAACATTAACTTTGTTTCATTTCCACAGGTGCTGCCTGACCTGCTAAGTGATTCCAGCATTTTCTGATTGTGTGGTCTATTATCTTAACTAATTGAGATTCTGTAATAATTCACTTTGTTATCTTACATCACCTATCTTTAAAAGCCAAAATAGTGTGCTGTTGATGTAAAACTTCCAATATTTTCTCATTACTTTATTAAGATCCGAGGCAGGTGACTGAATCACAGTATTGCATGACTTCAAGGACCACTGTCAGTAGCACAGGCCAGTACTGGTAAGAAAGCACTGGTGATGCGAACTAATGTGTTAAATTGGCATTGTTAGGAGTTCATCCACAACAAGAAATTTATGTTACTTTGCCATTGGTCACTATAGTACCCAAATGCAACTTTAGATAGAGATCCTTAGTTAATTTATTTGGTTTATCTATGGGTACATATGGAAGCATTAAAAAAAAACATTTTTTGGGGAGAGGAGCAGGTAGAAATTCCATTATGAATGATGAGCTACTTTTGGCAGAATGCACTTAATTAGGGAGTGATCTTAAAGGAAAACTTAACTGATATTTTGCCTCTAATAATTACATAATTCCTTATTACTTTTGTATTTCTATTTTAAAATGACTCTTGCATTTCCCTTCCTTTTTTGCCTTTTAATGTCACAAACAACTCTCCGGCAGATAGAACAGGGTGTTGTCAGCGTACATGTGAGAAGTGATAATGTACTTTCCAGCAATGTTGCGAGGATGACACATGAATGAGAAATAGGAAGGGAAAAGATAAAGTTCCTTGAGGGACACCAGAGAACACAAAAGAAGGGCAGAGCAATGTTGCAAATGATTCTCTGAATAAGTAAGCCAGGAGCCAAATGAATGCAATCCCATTCAGGTGGACAATGGAGAAGAAACATCAGGGAAGGATGGCAGAGTCATCCGTGGCTGTGGACAGTCATGAATGATGAGCAGAAATAACTTACTTTAGCCTGAGTCATGTTGGATGTGATTTATAACTATGATACTATGGCAGGGTCAGAAATCCAATGAGAGTGGAAGAGCTGTTGATGAAGATGTTTTACAGCAGGGTAAAGAATCTTTTCTTTCCAGGATTATCCTGGAATAGTGAGCAGTGAAAACGTGTCCCATTAGTCTTTTAGCTTCGATTCATGAAACCAATTCTCCACCATACCCAACCATGGTTTCGTCTTAAAGGAGATCTTCGGCATCATTTCAACTTAAAGGAGCAGAGATGAAGTTGTACCAGGAAGTGTGACCATGTTGGAAAGGAAGAATGAAGACTTGGGTACCAATAATTACTGCGATGATATTGCTGAATAAATCATTGCGAAAACTTCCTTATTTTTTCACTTTGTGTCTTCAGTTACAGATAACAAACATTGGATGTAAAGGATTTCAAAATAATTTGTGGGTTAAAACAATGTACTGTCACTTAGTGGTCAGAGTCTGTAATCACATACTGACAAGAACCAGTTGACAGATGGTGCTTCTGGTTTTAATAAAAATTGGATGTTTATAGTGAAATGATTTAACATAAAAATGTAACAAGAAGTCTGGCAACAGGAAGTAAGGTTCTATAGTTAGGAAGTCTGTGCAGATGTAAAAATTTTATGTGGTTTATAATGATTTGAACTGAAGCAGTCTTTGCACAGCAAAAAAGATTTTAAACCACTTTTACTATTTTAAATTTGAGTTACGAGCTTTTAAATCTGTTAATTGCTTGCTTGTAAATGTGATTTTAGAATTCTAACTTTTGCTTTTAAATCTCTTCACCATCTCTGCATTCTCTACCATCCCTCTGACCCTCTGAGGTTTCTGCACTCTCATATTCTCGCCTTTTGATCATCCCCAGTTTAATTGCACCAGTGGTGGACATTCTTTCAGCTGCCAAGACCCTAAACTTTGGGGCTAATTTGCTCTGATTCTTTTCTCCGTTAATATGTTCCTGCCCAAATACCAGCAGATGGCAGAGCAGTGCTTAAGTTCCAAACTTACCAATCCAGAGAGCTGAGTTCAGATCTCTCCTGTGAAACTTAAATTCAGTTAATAATCTGAAATTTTAAAGGTAAGGAAATTTTCTTTCTTTTACAATACTTTTATTAAATCGATGAAAAAATACAGAGTGCATGCATCAAGAAAGAGAGTAAAAATACTACTGAATATGTTGTGTTAAATCACTTAAGATCACAATACTCTAAATTTAAAAAAAATATTGGACAGAGGTAGGAAGAAAACAATTGGAAGGAAATCTGTCATAAAATCCAGCCTCTTTGTGAATCACAGTACAACAACATAATTAACTCTTAAATGCCCTCGCAAGCCTTTTCAGATCCTAAGGGCAATTAGGCTCAGCCAATAAGTGCTGGTCTTGTCAGTGAAACTCAGACCCTGATAAACGAATATATTAAAAATATGGTTCAATGCCATTTAATAACTGTCCTCTAAAGCACATTGGGATGTTTATGATGTTGAAGGTGCTTAATAATTGTAGGATTTGTTACTATTAATTAGCAAAATGGTAGTTTTAGGCTTTGCCTCCCCCTTTGTGTTTACTTTATCCTAATGAAGGATGTCCACCAAGCTGATCATGCCAACTCCAGCCACACATAAAATGGGGGTGAGTACTATCAGGATTAAATGCAGCAAAGGAGTTTGTCACAGAACTCCCAAGGAGTGACCAAGAGTTTGGAATCTTCAAAGCCTTCCTCCTGTTTTGCTCCCCCTTATATTCTTATCCCTTTATTCACAGATCTGTCTCTTTTGAATTTCCAGTTGTCTTCTTCCTACTTTCTTCCACTGAATACAGATGTGGCAATGGAAGGCAACAATAGGACAATAGACCACTCTCCAACACTTGAAATAAAATCATTTAATTGGCTTTATCTCTCCTGCAGAAAAAAGGAAGATGCTGAGAATTGTCTCTCTCCCACATATGGATCACAATCTTCTCAAGACTTTGCAACCCTCAAGTGGAAGAGAGGATAACAGTCATCCTCATGGAGCTTTTGAAATTATGGAAAGCTTGTTAACTTACTAATTTCAAATCTGATTGATCTGCTGTGCACTTCCAGCATTTCTTTTAAAGTTCTCCTCATTAAATACTTATCATTCATTCCCCAGTGTCTAAAGGATATA
Source organism: Rhynchobatus australiae (assembly GCA_034780895.1). NCBI lineage: Eukaryota > Metazoa > Chordata > Chondrichthyes > Rhinopristiformes > Rhynchobatidae > Rhynchobatus > Rhynchobatus australiae. Next base: position 49,704,990 of record JAUZTB010000011.1, read on the forward strand.
GACATGCAGTTCTGTAATGATTTTTGCTTTGAAACTTCAATAGTTTGGTTTCGTTATTTGATTTGTTACAGAATTTATGTGTAATGTCACTTCACTAAATGAAATAAAACAGACAAGCTTACAGCAATAAGATATCGTCATAATTAGTAACACAACTATCCATCCAGATAAAGTGTGAATTTGGTAAGAAATGTGAATTATTTGTTTTATATTAAATCAGTACCTAACATGGTTAAAATAATAATCCACTGATTCTGAATCATCGAGGATACAAATAGAAAAATAAGTTTGTCCAGAATTCTGGGAATTATGATGTCATGTGAACATACATTCACAAATCAAGCCACATGGTAGAACCAACATAAATATTCTGTCTGCTTCTTCCTGCTTTCCTTTTCACTTAGCTGGTAAAGGCAACGTACAGCGAAGCTGTGCAGAGCTATATGTTCTGGTCTTTTCCCAGTTAGTTCATCTCTATCGGGTTGGTACCAGGCACTCTATGATTAGCTTTGGCATTCACATATCCTTTTACAGAAAAATCAGAGTTCCCTGTTCATAATCAAGTCTCTCTTCCTGGAAAGAAAATATACGCTGTCATTAAATTATGAGCTTTAGCTGTAATCACCTACAGTGTATGAATAACCTGCCAAACTTTTACTGAGGCTCATTCATGAATGTTAGTTATTAGGACAACAAGGCAACTGGCAGTCATGGAACTTTAGCTCCAATTAGAAGCAAATAACCAATAAAGACACGGACAACATTAACAATGTGCAAAATATTTATGTACAGCACAATTCACAAAATTGCATAATTGTCTTTCCATGGAACGTCTTACCCCAATGAGAGAAGTAGGAGTGTAGTTTGGTATTCAGCACGTTCAATCATCTGGCCCATTCTGACTTTTGACCGTAATGGTCAAATAACAAAGTCAACTGCGAACAGAATGCACTCATCTTCTCTGAGCAGAATTCTCAAATCATTCCATCAAATAATTAAAACTTGCACACGGAATAGTGTTTGACATTTTCATGGTTACTCTTTAAATTCGATATTTCAAATGATCTAAACCTCTTTCACCATCCAAGTAAACCAACAGATAAATTGCACATATGCTCAGATCTTCTCAATGCTGCCTACCCTATCCCATAGAGAGGTCCAGACCCTTTGTAACAGACATTTCAGACAGGTGGTCTGAAACTGCCATTGACTAACAGAAAACCATCGCTATTATTAATGTCTTTCTGTAATTCTGATTGACAACAACTATTCTCTCTGAGTCAAATTAGAAAGAAAAACATTAGAAACTGCAATAAGATCGAGGCAATTTACCCCCATAATTTTTAAGCCAATTTAGCAAAATCTGTGCGAGGAAATAATTCACGTTTTAAGAGATGGTCCTGAAATACTGCTACAATTTTATCTGACAAGCAATTTCTATTGAACATTATTTTCCCTCAGCTTGGTGCTCAAACAGGAAAGATTTCTGAGTATCTCAATTATTCGAAAGGGCTCTGGTACTTTATCATTGTCCTCTGACAATACTGAGGGAGTTGAAGAGTCACTGATTCACTTATCCATTTATATACGTAATCGTGAAATGGAAAGTTGTCAAGCCATATCTTGATTAGCTGTGAAACTGGAAACTGATATATGACTAATGCAGATAACTAGGAAAAAGGAGAAAGGAGCTTGAGGCCTTTCTTAAGAAAAAAGAAAGGCTCTGACAGAGGGTTATTTATAAATTAAGAAATTAAAGCAAAGAACAACATATCTTGAAAAGGAAATGGAATTTGGAGCTAGGATGATTAAAGCACAGAGGAAAAAAAGATTCTTTGCAATGCTCCTTTCCAACTAGACAGATTTTCACAAGATAGGGGAATTTATTATCTTGGAATGTGTGATGTGTTCAAATTTGCTGGAAGTCGAATCTGACTCAAATTTATCTGCTTAGCTCAGTCAGATTTGGATATACCCACAGAAACTTTGGAGCCTTTAAATTTAACATCATTTAGATAAATTTCCTGAGCTTCCTGAAAGTTACCTTTGAAAGAAAGATGAGAAGACTGGATGACTGGTGTTGAAAATATGAACTTCAACAGATGTCCTGTGTTTCCTGTTGCTGCCTACTTTCACTGCCAAAAGGTTTCTTGGGTGTGCCTGGCCTGAGAGCCTAATTTATGAGAAGGGGAGGAGCAGAGCAGAAGATTTGGAAGAAGAGGTAGTGGCAGAATTTTGTGGAAAAATAACCCCTTTTATAAAAAACTTGGTGGAGGTGTGGGAATGCAACCTCTGGGGTTTGCAACAGAACGGTTCCCAGACACTTACTCAAATGATTGGCCAACACATCGATGACCTGGAGAAAGCATGGTGAGCAGGGGACTCTGTACAGTAGCTGCTGTCTACAATACAACCAATCAACTTAAACCAAATTCACAGAACTCACAATCAGCCTCTTCCACCTCACAGGTGTTTTTTAATTCATTCGTTTTTTTGAAATCTGGACATGAGAGGCAAGGGCAACATTTGTTGCCCATCACATCGAACTTGAGAAGCTGGTGGCGAGCTGCTGCCTTGAACCGCTGCAGTCCTGCTGGTGAAAGTACTGCCACAGCGCTGTTAAGTAAAGTGTTCCAGGACTTAGACCCAGCAATGATGAAGGAACAATGGTGCATTTCCAAGTGAGGATAGTTTACAACTTGGTGAGGAACTGGCAAGTACTGATGTTCCCATGCACTAGCTGCCCTTGTCCTTCTTGGTGGTAGAGATCACAAGTTTAGGAGGTGCAGTATGAGGAATGCTGAGGAATGCCTACAGTGATATCCTGGGCTGGGATGTCTGATCTCCAATAATCACAAACAAATTCCTTTGTGTGAGATATGATCCCAGCCATTGGAGTGTTTTCCTTTTATTGTCCATTGACTTCAGTTATAACAGGGTGCCTCGATGCCACACTTGGTCAAAAGCTGCCTTGATGCTAAGGGCAGTCACCCTCTTTTTCATAACTCATCTCTTTGGTCCATATTCAGACCAAAGCTTTGATGAGGTCTGGAATTCAGTGGTCACAGCGAAACACAGACCGAGCACTGGTGAATATTGTTGATTCAGTGCCAATTGATAGCACTTGTCGGTGACACCTTCCATCATTTTGCTACTCCTTGAAAGCGGACTGATTGGGCAATCATTTTGAATAAGACATAACCAATTTTCCACAGTGTTGCAACTGTACTGGAACAGCTTGGCTGGAGGTATAGCTATTTCTGGCATAATTCAGTACTAAAACTAGGATTTTGCCTGTACCAATAGCCTTTGCTGAATTCAGTAGTCTCAACTGTTTCTTGCTGGAGTGAATCAAGTCAACTGGAGACTGATTTCTGTAACCAAGGGGATCCCAGCAAAAAGCGAGATGGACCTCTGGCTGAACATGGTTGCAACTGCTTCAGTCTTGTCTTTAGCACTCAGTGCTGGGCCTGTTGAGGATGAGACATTCCTGGAGCTTCTTTCTCTCGTTAGCTGTTTAATTGTCCACGGCCATTCACTAGAAGATGTGGCTGGATAGCAGAACTTCAATCTAATCCAATGACTGCAAATAACATGTTTAACATCAACTGGAAAGGCACCCATTCAACTTATTGTATCATCATCTCAGAGTAACCCTGGAGTAAACACAGTTAGAACTTCTGAGCATGTACTTTGTAACTCTAGTATACTATAAGCTTGATGGTATGGCAACACTCAGTCCACACAAAGAAATTGGGCTGCTATTGATAAATGGAGAATCACCACAGGTTAACCAAAGAGAAACACCACATGAAGGAATCCAAACATCTTCTACAGGGTCATACCAAAGTAAAACAGCACCGAGAAAGCAGGAGATTCCTCATGGCCACACAGTAACCAG
>JAUZTB010000011.1:50036103-50049392 GCA_034780895.1 Rhynchobatus australiae
GCAAAGAATTTGGTGGGTGGGTTGGAGAGGAGGGGAAGGAGGAGGAGAGATTGGGGCACAATTACTTCCTACTTCCACAGGAACAGAAGGCAAGAGGAGAAAATCCAATGTTCATAGGAACTCAAGATGTGGGACAATGAAAATAATGGCACAAAGATGAGCCTTGAGAAATCAGTTAACAAAAAATGTGGTTGAGTTAGTGTTTAATGATGTTAAATATAATATTGTTTTCAGTACAAGTATCATTAATCTGTGTAAAGTTTAGTGTTGCAATTTTTAAAATGTTAGGCAATATACTTTTAGTTGTGTTTAGTTAAGGTAACTAATTTAAAGTACTGTGTTTGTTATGTATGAAGATAGGGAAGTGATCTAAAGGAAGCAATGGAACCTGAAATGGTTACTGTAAAGCTGTTCAGTCTAACTTTTAGCATAGAGTTTGTAGATCAGAACGCAAAAGAAATTGAGTAGATTTGTTTAGTACATTTGTAGATTAATTGTTTGCCTTTTTTTTTAAGAGGTAGCAGTATGGTATCAGATTTGCCCACATCTGTTCCACCTGTATCTATCACCATTGTGGATATTGAGGTTATAATGTGTGTGTTTGGTGGGGAGGGTCTGTGTGTACAATGCTAAGTCCCAATGAAATTGACAGGGAATATACTTTGTGATGGGTAGCTGGGAGAGGGGATAATGTTGCCACTGTGGAGATGTTGAGAAGGGAGGGCTCGATTGTCATTGGAAATGATCTGGGTGGGCAGTTTGCCTATGGAGAGGATATGGGGAGAACTGGTTCAGAATTAGCTTTGGGGATTAGAGGGTGGCTAGGAGGCTAAATCAAGGAAATGATCATGAGGGGAAATAGGGAATCAAGTTCGGAGAGATGATGGAAGGAGGGTATATCATTTGAGAAACTAGATCTAATTTCAGTAAGTGGGCTACTGGAGAGCACAGTACCAGATTGTTGTTTTTCCCCAAAACACAAATGTCAAGAATTTTTAAGTTATTTATATTGGATTAAGTTGCTCCTTTTTGTTTTTATTCTATTTGACACAATGGTCTAGTAAACTTAGTGCACCAATATCAGCATTAAAAAATTACTACCTTCAAATAAGGGGAGGCCTGAGTGAAACAGTATTTTAACACCTCTGCAGGGATGAAGTGAAGTTGTGCAGTTACTCTCACTCATCTGAAAGCTTGGTGATTATGGCTTCAAAATGGTGCCTGAGAATAGGATGGATGTTTTTTTCTTGCTAATTGTAGAAGATCTAAAGGGAAGGATAAAATGTAGTAATAGAAAAGAGTAGGAGGGATAACATCAAAGTGTTGACTTTTTTTAAAATGGGAAGGTGTGGTGGATTTAAGGTTTACATCAACTGCATTGAAGAAAGCACATTATACCAGATTTGCCTTGGGAAAATCCTGTTGCTGTCCTGAAAGCTTGCTTCCTTTACTTCAAAAACTGGCTTGGCTTGGCTCCTGATCAGTTAACTGTCACAGACCTTGTCCTCCAGGTTTGTTGGAGAATGCTGGCCGAAAAAGACTGATAATAGCTCTGTTTATGTTCAGACTGGAAAATCTGTTTAACTGTTGTTTTTCCTGTCTGAAAATGAAAATTGGACACTTTTGCTATGACACATACAGCTGTTGGATGCACTCTTCAACATAAAACCTACAGTGTCTTTGCAGATTTTGATGAGTCTGCCTTGCCACTTCTGTTGCCGTTATTAAAGTGACAGTCTATGGATATGCCTTATGAAGCAAAATTTTCCAGGATGTGTTTTATACTTAGAGCAGATGGATTGGATTAGAAGTTTTTTTGCTGTTAAAACCCTTATTGAGCTTTATAGCAGTAAAACATTGTATGTATAAATGTCTTGATGAACCAGGACACCTGCTGTAATTCACACTTGAGTTGATTCTTTGGCATCCAACTAGTGATATTTACAGCTTGTTCATTTTTGAATGAATAGACAAATTTCCCAGTATAAAGTGCTCAGTTCTACATCAGAATAAATACTAGGGAAGTGCCATTCTGATTGTTTGTTTGGTTTTTTTTGGACAATTCTGTTCCACTATGTCGCTGAGCTGATTTAAAATATTCATATTTGGGATTAAAAATAATTGTTTATGAAATATTGAGAGTCATGGTTGGCAATTTTCCGGAGATGTGTACAGGTCATAAATTTGGAAACTACTTAGCTGGTCTGTTCAAATAGGCCAAGCGCTCAAATCAGTGGAGCAACAAAGCAGGTGGCCTCCAGTCTGAAGACCACCAATTTTGGGTATATCTGGTAACATTGTGATATAAATCTAGTTTGCTACAAACATATAATTTTACTAGGTTTGTTATAGCCATGCCCTTAAATCTGCAAACTGCATGTTAGTAAATGGGCAACTGTTCGGTCATGCCAACAAAGCGGGCAGCTTAAGCAAAGGAACTCCGTTCATACAGATTCCCTCAAGGCACCAACATCTGAAACAGAGGTGTAAAAACAAACATTTCGGTTTAAAGGAAATAAGTCTTCCATTTTTTTTTCTCACTACTTTCTATATTTTCTCTCCTCCCACCCTGCCACCACTAAAAGAAATTCTGTTATTTGTGTTTCTCTGAATCAGAACTAATTTAACATTTGAAGGATTGAAAAAAATATATTGTGCCATCTCTTCTGGCATCCACTCACCAGGATGGGGTTTATGGCCAGGCATGCAGTGATGTTTGCAATGGGCACAAAGTGGATATTTTATATGCTAGTTTTCTGTAAATTATTCCAAATTTGCAAACAATCCAATTTTCTGATTTGCTGTTTTGCAAATAGATATTGGAAATATCTATTTCAGTGTGAATATTTTAAATGGGATTTACTATATGGCATGAACTGTCACCTTTGTTATTTGACTCAGACTTATTCCTATCGTAAATGAAGATTGAAACTTTATTCTGCCTTTGTTCAGGCACTCTGATAAGTGGGTGGTCATGAAATCATTGTTCCGTAATCAGGAACATTCAGCAAATTAAATGAGTGGAGGAAAGTTCTTTTTAAGAGAAAAACAAAAATGGATAGTTAATAAATTATTGTAATTCTTGAAGTTGAAAGCAGTTAAATTAATCACGCATTAACTTGAACTGGAGTGGAAGTTACTGGATCTGATGGTTGATTTGTTGGAATGTTGCAGCCTACCTTCAGTTTTGTTTTGTGTGCAAGTCCAAACAGCTCAAATTGTGGGATAGTTCCCCTCTTCACTCCCTCCCCCTCTGTTACGTCGACATGGGGACCTGATTTGCTTCAAGGCACAAATTGACGAAGTGTGAGCATGTCTTGATGAGTCAACTATTGATTTTGATAATGTATGATCAAAATATCAATCCATGGAAGATTTTGATGTATGTTCTCACTTTGTAGGCTCGAGTTGGCTGAAGTTGAGGCCAGCTGAAAGCTTTTAAGTTCTGTCTTAATGTGTTCTCCCCAAAATATTTTTTTAAAGTGGAGATTTCCTGAGAGCATTTAAAGCCTGCTTAAATGTTTAATGTTGGAGTACCTAGTAATTTTACAAAGCTCTTACTACCTTTTTGTTTTGTCATCCAGCCGACAGAACTGTACTGTGTAAAGCGTTTATTCTTTTAATGTAGTTTCCATGACTAACAAACTCCTGGCAGAGAAGGAAGATAAGGAAGGAGTTGGATGTGTGGGTGAGGAGGGAACAAATAGCTGTAGGGAAATGTGCCATTGAAACCATGTGCAGGTCCTGGCTTTGACCTCTGCAGCCCTTTCCTGAAGGGGGCCCCCATCTAGTTTGAGCAATTTTTTTTCTGAGACGAATGATGAAGGGAAAAAGAAAAATTGGCAGCTCTTTGATCAGCAGAGCGAAAACAGTGAGCGTGCAAGCAAATGGCCTTTGTTTGTGGGAAATGCTGAGTCAGGACCTGTCCTCACTGGAAGCTGAGAACAAGACTGGACAGTCACCAAATGATTAGGCAAACAAAGCAGTAATGGATTTTTTTCCTCGTTGGGGGAGGGGATTTTTTGTTCAAGGATGAATGTTAACAGTCACAGTTTCTGTTTACCTACCAATGCTTGAGCACATCTGATAAAGCACTTTCTCAAAGTGAAGGCAGGGGAATGGGGATGGTGGTGGTCACTTCCTCTCCCCACAGAAATCCTATTGAACTTTTTGAAGGGAATAGACAGTGTTACTCATTTGATGCCATGGATTGATCGCAAAAATAGCTGCGTCAAATTTGTTGTCCCTTCCCCCTATAAATAATTTTTTTTCTTGCCTGCACTTTTTTTTTTGAAAGCTAGCTGGGATCTGAATATAAGTGAACCCCAATGAAACTTTTAAATACAGCTTTTACGAGGGCTAGTTTAATGCTCCCTTTACAAATTATTAGTTTGACACAATTGTTAGTGCCTACACCAGAATCAATAGGTTGTGATTTTTAAATCCCCACATGAGGTATGTGCATTTGGTTGAAGTATTATGGCAGTGCTGAATTGTTGGTAAGTCTGAGGTTTTAATGTTGCCAATCTTTTTCTTGTATTTCACTGTTGGACTATACTAATGGGATAACAATCAGTAGCCCTTTGTTGCTTGAGAGAAAAATCAAACAGCTCCTAATGTCCACAGTAGAACTGAGTGATTGTATTAGTATGTTTCTCACTTCTAAAATCTTTGTTCTGTATTAGCGCTCTCAATTCTACCTTGTTTTTCTCTCTGAGATGACCACCTTCATCTTTCCCTCTTTACTGCACTAAATAACTTTATCAGCTGTCTAATCTACATTTCAATTTGCCTGTTTCTTTTATTTTATCTTTATCCTCTATTGCAGATGCAGCCATTTATGACTGCTACCTCCTATTCTTCAGTCTAAATCCCCACTGCCCCTTTCAACACCACTTTTCTCCTATGTCTATTTCAAGTCACTTAATGTTTTTTCCAGCTGCTGACTGCCAACCCTAACTTTGCATTTATTGCATTACTCTCAATCTGGTTAATTGCTTTCCCACCTTCACTCATGTTCCTGGCTTTCCTATTTGCTCATACAAATTAGGAACAGGAGTAGGCCTGCTCTGCCATTTTAATAAGATCATGGTGATCTGATTTGTCACCTTAAACACACCTCCCCCTTCTTTCACCCACTTGCTTCATGAGTATTTATCAAATATTCATAATCTCTGCTTCCACTGCCCTTTTGAGGAAGAGAGTACGAAAGACTTTGTGGCAGTTTTGACAGGAAAAGAAATTCACTTCATTAAATAGACGTCCCTCTTTCTTTGAAGTGACTCCCAATTCTAGATCCTCCAAGAGGAAACATCCTTGGGTATCCACCCTGTCCAGACCCCTTATGATCTTGTATGTTTAAATCAAATCTCTTCACTGTTTTTAAAACTCTAGCCTATTCAGCCTTTCTCCAATGACAGCCTGCCCATTCAGTCTAGTAACCAGCTCTGAACTGCTTCCAATGTCTTAACACACTTTTTAAAAAAAAAAATCTGCGCAGCACACAATACACCAGATGTGGTCTCACCAATGCCCTGAATAACTGAATCATTACCTCCATACTATTTTTATACCTCTAACAACAAACATCTTTCTGTTACTTTCCCTTTTACTTGCTACACTGGCCTTTCATGAATCATGCACTTGGACACCAAGGTGTCTCTGCATCTCAGAACCCTGCAATTTCTCAGTATTTGGGTAATGTTTTTCATTTCTCCAGTCAAAATGGACAATTTCATATTTTCTTTAGAGTCCATTTACCAGATCTTTGCCCATTCCCTTCGTTGCCTCTCTTCACAACTCGCTTTCCTAGTTCTTTGTCTCACCATCAAATTTAGCAACCGTGTTTTCAGTGCTTTTATGCAGGTCGTTGATATAAATTGTAGAAACATTCCCACTGATCTCTGTGGGATACCACTTGTTACATCTTGCCAACCAGAAGACCATTGATGTATAGTCTTTCCTATTAACCACTGAAATTCATATACCAGCAAATAACCTCCTGTGCCATGAGCTTTTATTTTCCACAATAATTATTGATGCAGCATCTTATCAAGTGGCTTCTGGAAATCTAAGTATCATACATCCATGTTGATATAACTAAGAATAGTTCACCTTGGATAGGGTTCCATTTAGTGGGAGGTGACTTTAGTGTCGCCATGCATCACAAGATCTGGCTGGACCACGGCAAGTGGTGTTTCCCTCAATTCAGCTAAAAAAAATTTTGCTGGTCTAAAATTTCTGACCTATTTTCTGAAGCCTTTCTGTTATGTTCACATATCCTGGACCACAGTTGTCTTTAACATGTATCATGAAATTTTTTTTATCATCACCACTATTGAGACTATCTTTTCAACTTCTTTGCATGTTAACTCCCTCCATGTCTTTTTGGACCCTTTTAAGAACACAGCTCCCTGGTTTGTGCTAATGGGATTCACCATCTGTTTTATTTTCTTGTATCCAGTTTTTTTGTCTGATTCAACTTCTGAATTTGTTGTCCTTGCATACTCTGCTGCACTCCTCGTTGGACCTTGGGTGATACCTGGCATGCTAGCCATTGTAGGTCACAAAGAATAGAATATGGTGGAATTTGGATCCGCCACTTGATGCACAGCATTTCACGGATGTCAGCTTTAAGCTACCAGATGCATTGTAGCTCTCATTTAGCATGAAGGTAGTGTTACATAACTAAATGGAGGATGTCTGTCCTCAGTGTGAACGTGGGGTTGTGTTTCCATGAGGATTCTTCTGGTTGGCAAGATGGTCACTCCCATTAGTGCTGTCATAGACTTCCACCTGCTGCTTAGATGGGTGAGGGCAAGGTTGTAGGTTTATGCCTTGCTTTGCTTCACTTGCCACCTGTCATAGACATAACCTGGCAGGTCCTTCAGTGCCCAGCCAGGACAGGAACTAGTGGCGTTACCAAGCCAGTCATTGTGATGGACATTGAAGCGCTCTCTCCCCCCCACCCAAAGTATTTTTTGTCCCTTTTGCTCCCTTCAGTGCTTCTTTCAAATGTCCTTCAGCATGAAGAGGAATTAGTAATCAAGAGGAAGTCTCCTTGCCTGTGACTGGCTTAATGCCATGAGATTTTGTTGAGTGTGCAATCAATACTGAAGACTCCCAAGAGCCATTCCCTCCTGCTTGTATACAGTTGTACCACCACCTCTCGTTTGTCTGCTGTAATCTTGAAAGGAAGTACCAAGGGAAGATAATGAAGGAGTCTGGCATAATATCAGTAAGGCATTCTGTGAGGTGATCACATCAAGGTGTTACTTGGTCTGAAGGAGAGCTCTTCTACTTCGAACAACAGGTCCCAGGTGATCGTGAGGAGTCCTTGCCAGCTTGCCTTCGAGTGACTTCGAAATTGACTGGCTGGGTCATTGGTTGGTAGTCCATCTGGTTTCATTCTTAGTGGAGCAAATCCTCCAAGGAGAACTGTATTAAATCTGTCAGTGGATGTACCCATAACTGGGCAATTCTGAATCAATAGCTGTAGCACAATCATCCACTTAACAGAGTGCTGGCTACAGTAATGTAGTCTAACAGGCAGTGCAAACTTCTGCCTTTCAGGCTGCTAAACCCACTCCAGGTTAACCTGACATGTTCAGCAAGGTGATTGAAATGCAGAAAATGTGGCTGAGGGAGAAAGGCGAGTAAAGACTTTTAATTGATTTAATTTAGGCTGTTTAAACTTTTTAATTGTTTTCAGTATTTGCAATTTTATTCAATTTTTCTGAAGAGTTCTAACTTGAATTTTAGCAGGTCCTGAATGTTTGTCAAAGTCATTCACTTCAACAGATTTGACAGCAGTGTGCCAGTTAAAAGGGTGGGCTTTGTCTGTGTCAACACTGTTCTCGTCATTGCAGCCAGCCACTTGGGCAGAAGAGGCCCGGCACTGATCCACACCATGTCTGTGTGTGGCAATCAGGTGAGAAGAAGGTCTGCCCCAATGTGTTTCATTTCAAGAGTTCAGATGTAACTGAACATTGCTGGGCCATTTTTGGAGGGTAGTTAATTATATGTGGTGTAGGTGTCAGGGATAACACCCATGTTATAAACTACCATGTTATAAGTGGAATGAACATGTATCAAATTTTGGTCTTGTGGGTTGTATTAACATCTGCAGGCTATCTTAAAACTTGACATAAGGTGTGTTATATTGATGTTGCACTATCGTTACAGATTTGGAATGGCAAAGTTGGGTAAGGGAAGCAGATTCTGTATACTGAAGTTTGAAAGAAATTAGTGATATGGGTGACTTGCTTTGCCTGAGCTCCAACAAATGGCAATAATCAAATAATCTGTGATGTTGATAGAGAAATATTGGTCGGCAATGGCATAAGGAATCATTTAACTTGTTAAAAATAGTGCCTTTGAATCTTGTGCCTCTTCCCAAGAGAACAGCAGGGAAGATGCAAAAGATTCAAAGGCACTATTTTAAAAAGATGAGAGGTTAAACCCAAAAATACTGCAGTGGGGTGCCCACCTAGATTTTTGTCAGAGCTAGAAAAAAATACTGAAAGAAATTGCAACTGAATTTGGAGGTTCTGTTTTCCTCTGGCCAGGATTAGGCTGGTTACTTTGTTTTTAAAAAAAGACAAGGGGCCAAGTTGTGCTGAAAATTGCTTGGATTGGAACAGCCAGAGTTCAGGCATGGAAACCTGGAGTTGACCTTTACACACGTGCTATGAAAAGCCTAGTCCAGAGCTGATCATCAGCTTTGGTGGACTGATCAGTCAGCTCATTCCACCATGGTTCTGAATGTCACATTCTTACCCAAATAACAGGAACCACAGTAAAATGCCGCTGCCATTGAACTCTATTTGGAGTCCCATGATGGAGTGAGCTCTGAGACCACATTTGATGATATTGGAGTTTGTAGGGTATGTTTAAGAAGCATCAGGGATGATAAATTAGATTTTTTTAATTAAAGATCTTTTTCCTTTGGCCTTTTCACTTTTTAATATTTTTAAAAACTTTAGTTTTAAAATCCCTTTTGGAAATCCATGATATGTAAATAGTTAAAATTAATGGCACCTTTGATGGAAGGTGAAGCACTACTCCAGCATTTCAGGGTATTGGGTCAGTAAGGTCCAATCTAGTATTTTTACAATGATCTGAAACTACTTCACCCTCCTATATGCATCTTCATTCCATCTTTCCAAGCAACATATGAGGCTGTTCAGCTTGCTGAATCTGTTTGCTGTCAAAGCAGTCCCATTCCCCATTCCACCTATTCTCTCTCATATAACACTCCCCCGATTCTCAAACCTGCCATCTATAGTAGGGGTAATTTACCTAACGATCACGTTTTTTTGGAATGTGTGATGAAATCTATGCATCATAGAATGTGAAAACTCCACACTGTAAGCGCTGGAGGTCAGGATTAAACCCACACCCTTGGAGTTGTGAGACAGCTGCATGTCCTGCAGTGCCATTTATGTGCACCAGGATTTTCTAACATAACTTCAAGACTTTCGCCTATTTGTTGGAATAGACTGCTGAAATTCAAAATGGCTCATGCTAAAGCTAAAATGTTGGTGGTGTGTGATCAATGTGTATAGGTTCTCCAAGCAGCACAAACTGGGTGATAATGGGCACACTGAGAGTTGGGAAATTCAACATCTAAAATTGTGTTTATTGCTAAATATTTTTAACAATCACAGTTGACATAGTAGATAAATATTAAGTCAGTCTTTTACTTTATTGGAATACTCTGTGAATGGAAGTGCTCTGCATATAAAACAATGGTTTGAATCATAAAAGCAACATCCTATGTTTCCTGTTTACCTAGCTAAAACTGGTTCCCTTATCACATTACAGAATCTCATTTTATAGCTAATCTGTTTCTAACTTGATTGTGCTTGTGAATATGGTTTGTTTTTTCCCTTAAGAATCATTGAATTGCAAACATTAATGTTTTTCCATTTTGCTGTAGAGTTAAATTAAAAACTGACTTGTTTCAGTTAAAACTGATGCCAAGCTAGTTGAATGTTGAACTTCTTGCAGATCATCAAAATAGCCATGTCTCCTCTGCAGTACATTTGAGAAAGAGGATCTGTTCCAAATAGTTTTATTGGGGTTGAATGCAGAGTTCTGTCGAACAAATAATTCTGCAATGAATCTAATTTGGAATAGTCTGACTTTTGACACTGAGCCAATTCAACCAATGAAATTCTGATTAGTTCAAATTTGGCACTTGACTCTTCACCCAATTATTCTAAATTTATTTTCTGCTTTGTAAACTTTATTTTCCACTTGTCTAGCAGTGAACCCCAACATCTGCCAAGTATCCCTTTTTTATACCAATGAGGGGCATGTATCTATTATCACAAATTGCAAAATAAATTTGGTTCATCACAAAATCTTAATTGTGCTATTGAATAAACTGATTTCAGGAATTTATTTGCTTTGAATATCCAGTGTCTTGGTCCATTTATGGGTATAGAACTTAAATTTTGATTTGGCACCATACCATCTTAGTAGCGCATTGTTCACTTGCTGTTTTCCGATTGCCCATACATGCTTTATAACACCGGTTCAGGGTAGATTTGAAAAAGACTGAAACCACAGGTTTTCCTCCTGTGGTCTGCTATCTAGATGTTGGCAGTGCTGAATTTAACAATATAAATGCAAATAGTCTTCTAATAGACATTGATTTGTTGGAATCTGGCCTGAAGTTGCTTGTACAACATTAGCTTTTGATGCAATATCATGTTATGCCAAACTTGTGACCTTGGCTTTAGTGCATTTCCAAGTGGAAGTGCAAAGTAATGGGGTCATGCTTAGGTTTTACCTAAATGTAGTACTTAGGCTCTTTTGTTTTTGTAGCAGTGTGGAGGTTTTGCAATACTGTATATCTGTATAAATAGGCAAATCTGATCTTTTCCAGAACCTGATGTGTTGTCCTATATTGGTTGAACATAGGGTTGCAAAGGCAAATTTTATCTTCAGCTTACAAATGTAATTTTATGTGCATGCAAGGGAGAGAGATTTCTGATTTTTTTTCCATTGATGCATTTTAAGAAGACTAATCTTCTGGTCACAGTGTGTCTTGGAAGTGCTTCACTTACAGCAGATTGGTGTGCAGTCAGTCATGTAGACCTACATTGAAACACAGGAATGAATTGAATGATCATGTTTGGTGGTGTTGATTGAGGGGAAAGTTTTAGTCAGGAAAACAGGATCTCCCTGCTCTTGCGGTGCTAGGAAGCTTTAGAGGTAATATGCTTGAACTTCTAAGCAAGATTAGAGTCCTTGGGATTGATAGAAAACTGGTTAAAAGACAAAAGCAGAGTGTGCTGGTCAATTTGTTGTTCAGATTGGAAGTGTATCCAATGCTGTGGAAGATGTAACATTATAAATAGTGCGAGATTTGAGTTCTGCTCTGGACCTTACACTTCTGGAAGCGTGTCAAGACCTTCATGAGAAATTACTGTAGTTGTACTGGTGTTGAGGAACAATTAATGAAAGGAGTCTAGAGAAGATGTAGAAGTACAGTTAAGAAGTAAATTAGGAAACAAAAAAGGGAGTTGAGGTATCCTTGGCAGATAAGGTAAAGGAGAATCTTAAGTATATTAAGAGCAAAAGGGGAACGAGGAAGAGAGTAGGTGCTCTTAAGGATCCATGTGGTAATCTGTGTGGAGCCACAGGAGTTGGATGAGGTCTTAAATGAATACTTCTCCATAGTAAATACAGATGAGAAAAGGACATGATAGCTAGTGACTTCAGGGAAGAGAACAGTGATATCCCGAAGCATATCGACATTACAAAGGAGGTGGTGTTGGTGACCTAGAAACACTTAAAGGTGGATAAATATACTTGGACATTGTGAGAAGCAAGGGAGGACACTGGGGCCCTGACAAAGATTTTTATCTTTATTAGCCACAGGTGAGGTCTTGAAAGACTGGAAGATGGCCGATGTTGTGCCTCTTTTTAAGAAGGACTGCAAGGACAAGCCAAGGAACTGCAGGCTAGTGAACCTTGCGTCAATGGTGGGAAAATGGAAGGGATTTAAGGGGACATGATTTATTTGCATTTGGAAAGCCAAGGACTGATTGGGGCTAGTTAGCATGGCTTTGTTTGTTGGAGATCATGTCTCATGAATTTGATTGGGTTTTTTGAGGTTGCCAAGAGGATTGATGAGGACAGGGCCATGGACATTGTCTACGTGGACTTTAGCAAGAGCTTTGACAAGATCCCACATGGTAGGCCAGTCCAGAAGTTTGGAATATTTGGGATGTAAGGTGAAGTAGCAAATTGAATACAAAATTGGTTTGGTAGGAGGCAGAGGGTGGTAGTGGAGGTTGTTTTTCATGTTGGAGACCTGGAACCAGTGGTGTGCAGCAGTGATTTGGTGCTGGATCCTTTGTTGTTTATCATGAATATTAATGATTTGTAAGGGAATGTATGTGGCATGATTAGTAAATTTGTGGATTAACAAAAATTGAAGGTGGGGAATGTTTTCTAAGGTTACAATAGGACCTAGATCTAGGGGAAAATGGGCAAAGGAATTGGCTGATTGAATTTATATTAGACACATGCAAAATGATATATTTTGGGAAGTTAAACCAGGGCAGGACATACAGTGAATGGCAGGGCCCTGGAGAGGGTAATTGAACAATGAGACTTTGGGTACAAATACATAGTTCCCTGAAAGTGGTGACACAGCTAATCATAAGGGTGAAGATGTACAGTATGCTTGCCTTCATCGACCATGACATTGATCACAGGAGTTGAAACTTGTTATGGTTGTACAAATCCTTTGTTTCGCCGAACTTAGTATTGTGGGTAGTTCTGGTCACCGTGCTATAGGAAGAATGTGATTAAGCTAGAAAAGATTCACAGGAATGTTGCATGGACTGGAAAGTTTTGAGTTGTATGGATGTGGGCCAAATGCAGGCAAATGGGATTAGCTTAGATAGACACCATGGTTGGTATGGACGTGTTGGGCTATATAACTCTATGAATCTAAAGATGGGGTTGTTTTTAGAGCAGGGAAGGTAAAAGAAGAATTAGAGCTGTTCACAATTATGAAAGGCATCGATAGTGACAAGCTGGTTAATTTAGCAGATGGTTGGTCACTAGGTAGCACAGATTTAAGGTGATTAGCTGAAGAATCAGAGAGCAGATGAAAATTTTATGCAGAATTGTAATTTGGAATAAAGTACTTGGAGGAGGTGGAAGCAGTTACACTTGAAAAGGAAAATGCTTGCAGAGATGTAGGAAGCAGCAAAGAGTGGAAACTAATTGGTTAGCTTTTTCAAAGATATGCCACAGTTATGGTC
>JAUZTB010000011.1:50699777-50711887 GCA_034780895.1 Rhynchobatus australiae
CTTCTTATTTCAAGTGGCTGTGAATCTTTATTGCAGAAGGTTGTGGAGTATATTCAAGACAAAAATCAACAGATTTTTGGATATTAAAGGAATGAAATACTGAGGGTTAATTTGGAAAGCAGGAAGTGAGGCAACAAGAAGGACATGAACTTGTTGCTAAGCTAAGAAGGTTTGAAGTGCTTGATGGCCTACTCCTGCTACTTATATTTTAATGAATTCTTGTTACAGCATGTAAGGGATCTGTTAAAGCATTCAAAGAAGAAATCATTCAGCAGTGAGAAAAGAATAGGATTTAGATGTGAATGTGAAATATAACATAAAGCCAACTGATCCTGCAAAGGTCATAGATCATCGAGGAAGTAGGGTAGATGATCTTTTCTTCTATATTCTTATTCAAGATGAAAATATCATACAGAGAAAAAGCAAAATCCTGCAGGTGCTATAAAATCTAAAATAAAAGCAGAAAATGCTGGAAACATTCAGCAGGTCAGGTAGCATTATGTTTTAGATTGAAAACTCTTTGTATTTGGACCTGAAACATTAACTCAGTTTCACTTTCCATGGATGCTGCCTGACCTGCTGCGCGTTTCCAGAAATTTCTGTTTTTATTTCATGCAAAGATTTCAGATCAACAACATTGGCTCTTATTGAGATAGCGCCTTCTTCTCAGTGAAAGGGATCAAGATGATTCGTGGAAGCATTATCAAACAAAATTTGAGAATGAGCTACATTAGGGATAGTAACCAAAAGCTTGACTAAAGAGTTGTAGTTTAAGAAGCATTTGAAAACAATCATTTCTTTCCTTTTTAGTTGAGTCCCAAGTACAAGTACTCATAGTTAGCAGAATGGTTTCTGTTTAGCTCCACACAAAAAAAAATCAATATTTTATTTTCCTGGACACTTCTCCTGACAATCCAGATCTTGGAATGAACTAATTCTCTGAATATCTCCTCTTCCTATATTTACTTTACTCACATCATGAAAAAAAATCTTCCCCACTATATCTATTGAGGAAGCCCACAAACACTTGAGGAGGGAATTCTTATTATGATGCTAGAGTTAACTCAGTAATTTTAACACTGAGAACCTTATGCTTAATGGTCAATGGTCATTTTCAGAAGCAACATTGAACAACTATTTTTGTATAAAAATCCTTGGACTGGCTTCTCATCTGCTACATCTAATACTAAAGCTATACTCATCCAACACTCTGCTTGCCTAGGTTAACTCAGTCCATTCACCCATTACACCAATGTTTGTTGCATACATTGTTCTTGCTCAGACAACACCTTGACTTTGAAATCCTCATCTGAGTATGCCTCCTCCTTCCCCCACATGCAGACCCTCCAATTCAGCAATACCTCCCACACTACAAACCATTCAAATTCCCTTTGATCATCTTATTCTGGTTTCTTGTGCCCTTTTGATGTTAAATCATTCAGTCACTGATTGTACTTGCAGTTAATTAGCCTAAACTGGGATGTACCTCTAAAACTCTTTGCCTCTCTCTCTTCTTCAAGTCATTGCTTAACAACCAACTCTTTGGCCACACCTTCAGTTCTGAAGCCTTCCACTGTGATTCATGTCAGATTTCCATTTGATAATATATGTGTGATGTCTCATTACATTGGAGGTGCCATAGTAATGCAACTGTATTAGATTCAATCCATCTGACCATATTATGTATTTCAAAAAGGAAGCTTCTCTTCTTCACAGATGCCTCACCTTTATTACAGTTCTGCCCATCCTCACTGTTAATGTCACTGCTCCCAAGCATAGGAGCAGGAGTAAACATTCCAATCTACAGCACTCTATGCTTGCTATTTCAATGTCTTTGGAGGGTTCAGTCCGGTAATAATTCTGCCAGAAGCACCACAAATCATCTTTTGGAGAACACATTGACTTGAGACTATGCCCTGCCTATTAATACCTATTTGGAAATTAACCAGATTAGTCCTTCATTTCCTGTTCAGTCCCAGAGCAGCTCTCAACTTCACTCTGAGACTAACTCCTTATGCAATCCATATGTCTACATCTCCGCATCATGGACGTGCTCCTTAGTAGGTGAAATTTGACACCACAATGGGTATATGCATTGTAAAACTCGCTCAGTCCTTTTAAACAAGAGTTTATGGTTTTCACTTCATCAAGAATTTTTACTCCTTTGAGTTCAATTTCTCAACCCTTCAAGATCCAGTCAGCACGTCATTCCAAACACCTCAGATGTGCCCCATTTGAACAAGGCTATACTGGATTAGTAATTTTATTGCAAACCGACCACCGAATAAACATGTGTCCGTTTTCTCAACCAGGAGACGTTGACATTGCATGTAGTTGGTATCTTGTGTTTGGCAGATAAAACGCTAATTTTATCAAGGACGATACGGAGGATGCAGGCTATTTGGTTTTGGATACGAAATAATACTGATTTCCCAGATGTTCCAAAAGGATTCTCAACCTCTTCCTAACTGAGGTCATTCCATCATTAGATCATCGAATTGCTGGGGAATATAATGGAAAACGTTGCTATAACCATGCGACTACTGTTCGTAGTTCTGCTGTTTTAATAAGTGCTTCACACTATAATCCGGTGCTCTACTACGCTATATGTCTAAGTAACGAAAAGTAATTTCGCTCGCTGGCAGGGTAGCAGGCAGCGTTTGGGTAGAACAGCTGCTAACTTGCTCTCTGGCACTGGGTTTAAACGCGATTTGCGGTTAATCTCCCTCCAAGATGCTCAACACTCCCCGAAGCAAAATCACACTAGTTGCCTTTTAATTCCGAAATAGTAACACGGTGACGGGCCAACATGTTTTATTGTACTGTCCACCAGTTAAATGTAACAGATTACCATTATTTGAGAATGTCCATTTTAAAGAGGAGTGACTGTGTAACAAGGACCGTAGCTCCAACAAGCGATTCGATGCTCAGTTCACGTGGAGAATCCAAAAACAATCAAAACTAAATGTAATAGATAATATTCAAAGAGATGCCAGATGGTCACGGCTTAAAACACGATTAGTGTGCATGTTACCGACGGTGGGTAAAGCGAGCAGTGTGAACCTCCCTGAATAAATGGTTCTGTACAGGTCGCGTCTCTCAGAGACATGTGGCAGAAAGATTCCCACCAGGAACATCTGAACTGAAAGTTTCCCCGAGTACCTTTCCCTTTTTGAGGAACGAACCAATTTCAATGCTTTGTAGCATTCCGCTTAAAACTAAAATATATCTCTAGAAGCCGGATTCGCCGGCTCAAACACGGTTTTACGCCTTGGAGATAAAGTAGGAGCTTTGTACAATAAATCACGCGGAGCATTTAAAGTCTGTTTTTAATTAAAATTGCATCATTACCATGAGTAAGTAATTGAATCCCGATTTATTTTGTTAAACGTGGGCCGGTAACCAGGTGCCTTCGTTTACATTTCACGTAATTATGAAAATCAGTGAAAAAGATAAATTAGCAACAACTTGTATTTACATTACGCCTTTAATAAAGCATAAACGTCCCAAGGCGCAAAGGAAATAAATGATACAAAATAACTTGTAACTGAAGTTAAAATGATATTTTTCTGCGTCGGTTGCTACAGATACTTACTTTCTGGCTCAGCATCCGTTGAAAAACTGGGAGATGACTGTAAGAGAAGTCGGAGAAACAATATCACCAAGCTCCACTTCATCTCTTCGGGATCTGGATTTCCAATAACCTGTGGAGTTTATCTACTAAAGAAAGTTTCAGAATAAGATTCCCGGTCTCGACGTTGGAGATATGGTTACAGGGGCGGTTAATATCACTAGGACATGCTGGCACTTTGCTGCTGCCCTGTCCTCCAGCTGTGATGTGATTGAGACCTTTGCAGGAGTGGTTGAGGTTTCTGAGCGACTTTCCTTTTAACTCTCTCAAAGGCTCGCCTCACAGTGAGAAAGTATGACGACGAAAACTTTCTCCATATGTGCTGAGGTTTGCTTGACTTCTTACACTCTGGACATAGTGCTTACTACCAATGCAAGCTTTCTTCAAACTTACTGCCTGAAGAGAGTTTTAATAGATTTTGGAAAAACGATTTGATTCATTAAGCAAGCTATCATCTTGTAGGTAAAGGGGAGGAAAATAATTATTGAACTGATTACAAGGAGATTTGTATTTATCCTGAAGAACTAAAATCGCAAAACAAGCTTTAAGTTAATTTGGAAATAGATTATAAAATAACTTGAAAATAGATTAAATCAGGTATTAGATAGCTTTAAATTATATCACACACTCCCTAAAGCGAATTAGACTTCAACAGAATGGAAAATCATTTGGGATGAAACTCGTGCTGCCAATTCATTATGTGTTTTGCATTAATTTCACATAGTTGTGGTCCTGAAAAAAACAGAAAAGAAAGATTTGTATTTGCGCAGCACCTTTCATGATCTAAGGACATCCTAAAGTTCTTTACCACCAATGAAGTATAACTGAAGTGTGGTCATTGTTGCAATTTGGGAAATCCTGTAGACATTTGTAGACAGCAAGGTTGCACAAAAAATGAGTGTTGGTTGGTTGAATTAAATATTGATCAAGACTGAGGAGGTTCCTCAATTGGGATCTTTTTCAACCATCTGAGAGGGCAGAAAGGCAACTTTTAAATAACTCATCCGATAAGTAACATCACTAACAATGTATCACTCTCTGAGTTCAGCAAAGAAGTATCAGCTGACTTTTTGTGCTCTGGTCACTGGGGAAAGACTTAATCCATAAACTTCTAACTCACAGGGCACCTTTATTGCAGAGGGGCAGCAGGGATAAGTCTGGTAACCACAGGCCTGTGAATCTAAGTTCAATGGTAGAGAAGTCATTGGGAAAAATCCAGGGGGATGGGATTAATTTATAATTGGAAAGAGAGGGATTAATCAAAGATTTCATGGCTTTGTTAGGTGCATAACTTGTCTGAATAATTTGATTGAATTTTTCAAAGAGGTAACAAAATATATTAATGAGGGCAGTGCACTTGATGCAGTCTACATCCACTTCAGTAAGGCTGACAATGTCCCATATGGGAGGCTAGTCCAAAAGTTAAAGCCCATGGGATCCAGGGCAAGTTGGCAAACTGAATGCAAAATTGACTTTATGAAATGAAGTGGAGGTTGGTGTTTGTGATTGGAAGCCTGTGACTGGTCATGTACCACAGAGATTGGTGCTGGACTCTTACTGGTTGTCACATACATTCGTGATTTGGATATGAACGTAGGAGGTATGAACATTAAGTTTGCTGATTGGTGGTGTTGTTGATAGCGAGGAGGATAGTCCTCAGATGGAGCATTTCACTTGTAAGGAGAGACTGGAAAGGCTGCGTTCATTTTTCTTGGAGCAGAGAAGGCTGAATGGGATCCTGATTGACGTATACAAAATTATGAGGGTGACAGACAGCTGAGATAGTAGGAAACTTTTCCCATAACAGAGGTGTCAAAAACTAGAGGACAGATTTCAGGTAATAGGGAAGAGGTTTAGAGGTGATCTGAGAAAGAAATTTTTCACCCAGAGGGTGGTTGGAATCTGGAACACACTGTCAGAGGCTGTGGCGGAAGCAAGTACTCTCACAACAGTTAAGAAGTATCTAGATGACCACTTGAATTGCTGAGGTATAGAAGGCTCTGGACCAATTGCTAGAAAATGGAATTAGTGTAGATGGCAATTAATGGTTGGCATGGACATGATAGACCAAAGGACTTATTTCTGTGTGTATGACTGTAGTGAGCCACAGCTGATAGTTAAATGCAATGTAAGTACAAGTATCTTCTCTTTCTTTATATGGTGCACATGCAGTGACAAGGGCAGGGTTCAATTTAATGCTTACAAATGTAAAAGTTCCTGGATAGGACTGAAAATTTGAAGTTCATTCAGTTAGAGCATGGTCTGAATGAGGGAACTGAAACAACAGTGCAGCAGCAACAGCAACGATACTTGGAGTTCTAAAATGCTATTATTAGATGAATAGTAAAATATCTTCAACACTGGCCAAATCATTTACTGTCAACTAATCCAGTTTTAGGCAAGTATTGGAGAGTTCCAAAAATGTGTATCACTACCTTAGCAGCCAGAAAAAATAATCAACTAACCTATAAATAACTTGACTCCTTTAAGTACTGCGTTATGTTTAATATTGTGTTCAGCTATGCAAGGCTAAGAGAGGGTATTGCCTAACGTATCACATTTGATGATAGTATTGCACCATCAACACCATAGCACCATGGATACTGGGTATTCCTGCACAAATTCCTCAACCAAGATGGCATTCAACACAATCCCCACTGGAAGAAGGGTGTCCATGGCACCACTTTCTAATACTTGCAGACCACAAGAAAAATATTCCATCTTTCAAGTTCATGTAAGAGTAAGCAGTCTGAATGTATTTGTTGTAACTGAAACAGGGGGGCAAAATAAATAGATAGTCCCATAAGTCATAAAACCTCTTCACATCTATGTCTCCTCTGTTAAAGAAAGATTTGGCTGGCTTTCATGTTCAGTAATAAAACAATCCCTGGCTCATACATTAAGAAACCTATGCATTTTCATTCCCACAAACGTGATCAGGATGCAAGAAACTTTTATTGTGTGTTTAGGGCAGATGTTTACCTAGCAGACAGCCCCATGTTGGATTGGCCATACAGTAGAACAGATGTTCTCAATCTACTTTTGCTGTATCCTACTTCAGAGAGATTTATTCCTCTGCACCTCAGCTTCACCACCCCATCCACCCAACCCCTATTTTACTATTTATTCATTTTTCAGAATTAGTGTGTTGCTGACAAGGCCAGCATTTATTGCCCATCCTTAACTGCCCTTGTAAAGGTGGTAATGATCTGCCTTCGTAAACTGCTATTCTGGTGAAGGTACTGCCAGACTGCTGCTGGGGAGAGAGTGCCAGGATTTAGACTCAACAATGATGAAGAAACCACAATCTATTACCAAATAGGGTGGTGTGTAACTTGGAGGGGAGCCTGTAGGTGGCGTTCCCATGCAGCTGCTGCCCTTCTACTTCTTGGTGGGAGAGGTTTTACGTTTGGGAGGTGCTGTAACCTGGATAAGAAGCTACGTTGCATTTCATAGAGGGTGCACACTGCATAGAAATGAATGTTTAAGGTGGGGGGTGGAATGCCAATCAAGTGGGCTGCTTTGCCCTAGATATCAAGCTTCTCGAGAATTGTTTGAGCTGCACTCATCCAGACAAGTGAGAAGTGTTCCATCATATTCCTGCTTGTTCCTTGCAGATTGGGAAAGGACTGTCAGGGGGCAAGAGTCACTTGCGGCATAATACCCAGGCTCTGGCCTTGCTTGAAACCATACTATTTATGTGTGGCTTTTCCAGTTGAGCTTCCAATCAATGGTAACCTCTGGGACATTGATGATGGCAATGCCTTTGAATATCAAGGGGGTAGATTTTCTCTGTGCTTGGCACTTTTCCACATGAATGTTGCTCACCACTTATCAAATCATATGTAAATGTTGTCTAGCCTTTCCATGTGTAGAAATGGGCTGCTTTATTTGCTGAAGAGTTGCGAAGTTTAAACATTGAATAAAGTGATTCTTTTTTATAAATACATGCCCTTTCTGATAACCCTGAACCCAGTTGCCCTCTCTCACTTACCAGTATTCCCGAAAATTAGGGTAATCCCAATTTGAGAATTTGGACACACTGGATGGTAGGAGAGTTAATTTAAATGCATGGAGGCTCTTGTCTTGTGCTCAGGTTTCATCCAAGATATGTATTTCTATTAAACATTAGAACGCTCAGCATGTTGTCTACTTGCCCTTGAAATGAAGTTATTTTAAAGATTCAATACTGATACCTGAAAAAAGTCACAGAAAGAGGCAGGATGCTGTGTAGGGATGAGTAGGAGCAGATTTAAGGAGCATAACCTCTATCTTGCTCAGGGAGTTCGAGTTTTTATATTAAGTGGAAGGCCTATTGCAATGTGCTAGTGCAAATATTTATTAATTTTGTACTGCTTTGTGAACATACCTTGAATCAGTTTTACCAAGTGCCACTCATTGTCCTCTGCATTTGGTTCAGAGGGATTGAACAGGCTGCGGCTGTGTTGCTTTAAGCACAGTGGTCTGGTCCAGGCAGCAGGGCAGTTTCATTATAGATAGTCCATACCTTGTGCCTCAGAATAAAAAGGATAGGATAATAGAAGTCAAGTTTGGACAAAGGTAGAATGCAATCAATGATGAACAAAAAACTGAAGGTGCTGGAAATCTAAAATAAAAACACAAAATGCTGGGAAGACTCGTGTCAGGCTGCATCTGTGGGAAGAGAAACAGAGCTAATATTTCAGGCTGAAGCTCCTTTGCTTGCACTTCTTTCAATCTTGTGTATGTATTTGGTGTTGATGATGTGGTCTCCTC
Organism: Rhynchobatus australiae; assembly: GCA_034780895.1. NCBI lineage: Eukaryota > Metazoa > Chordata > Chondrichthyes > Rhinopristiformes > Rhynchobatidae > Rhynchobatus > Rhynchobatus australiae. The sequence goes on from JAUZTB010000011.1 coordinate 50,708,164, forward strand.
CATTTTGGAGAAGCCAAATGCAGATTGGGTGATTGCTTTGTAGAACCCCTTCCCTGAGCTTCCTTTGGCCTGCCATTTTAATTCTCCATCCCACTCCCACTCTGACCTATCAGTCTGTGGCCTCCAGTACTGTTACAATACTGGCCAACACAAGCTTGACGAGCAACATCTCATCTTCCGTCTTCCGCACTTTGCTGTGATATTGGTTCTGCCTGGTTATTGGTTTTTCCCCTTTTTTCCTTCTAAGAGTGGAGGACATGCCCAGTCTGACCTGCGAAGCATGTCTTGCTGCTCTGTATTATTTTATGTTCATTTGTCACTCTCTAACTGCTCACATTCACTCATTGACCAGAGAGTTTTGTTTATCCTCATGGTTACCCCAGTTTTACCCTTTCAGAGACATGACCCCTCCCTCACCATCCCTGCAGTTTAACAAGCTTCTTGTGTCTAATTCCCAGTTATGACAAAGGGTCTTCAACCCGATGGGCTGAATGGCGTAATTCTGTGCTGTAAGCATTCTATCATTCTCTGTAGTAAGGATGTGCTGCTGAAGAAAGTACATGATATGAAGCTAGGTGCTCTCAATTCTCAGTGCCTCATTCTGCACTGAAGAAAATTGGTTAGTATAGGGACCAGTGCAAGACCCACTAACACTACAGCATGGCTCTTAATCACAGCCATTTCTTTGAACAGAGGACAAGTCTGCTTGCATTGGCCAGTAAAAGATCCACCATGTCTGAACAACCCACCAATGCCTCCCTCGATTCCTTTTGCCAGTGGTTTCTCTTTCCCTTCTAGTCTTCAATAAGATGCTGAGCAAAACTCATTTCTACAGCCACAGCTATTTCTTTCGCATATGCCTCAGGCTCCAACTCATCGCACATGGATTTTTAATCAAAGTCCAACCCTTCATAATTCAGACCCACCCACAATTACAGGTATGATCAGGTTCTGATGAAGGAACTTCAACCTGAAATGTTAAGTGTTTCTCTTTCCACAGATGCTGCTTGACCTGCTGTGCATATCCAGCATTTTCTGTTTTTTAGTTTGCAACCAGACTTCATTAGAAGTGATTGATTCAATTGACTCAGCAGATATGAATCAGTAGGTATGGATTTCAGACTACAACTGGGATGATTATTGGAACATAAAGTGTTAATGGGTACTCAAGGATTTCAAAAATTTCATTGAGTTACCTACTGAAAATAGCACACTCCCCAGCCGAACTGGTGAGCTCTATGGTAATTATACTGATTTATGTGACATTTCTGTTGCTTAAAGTGCTGACGCATTCTTGCTACAATTGGAATCCTAGAATGACACAGAACAGAAGGCCTTTCAGCCTAACACATTTTGGTAGGACCATCCGATTACTCCCATTCACCTGCTTTTTCCCCATAACCCCTTAAACGTTTTCTGTTCCAAGTATTTACCTAGTTCCCTTTTGAATCATTCAACCCTGCAATGAGAGTCACTAGGTGAAACTGACTCGATGTATGTTCACATTCCAGAACAGATTACAACAAGTGGCTTTGTAGGAGTGTGGTGGGTAGAGGGGATGGAGTGGGGGAGAGGAGAGGAAAAAAATTCTTCTCAATTCCTTTCTGATTCTTTTACGTGTTGCCTTTACTCTCTGCCCTTTGGTTACCACTCTTCTCCCAATGGAAACAGTCTACCACAGAAGTGTCAACATATCAAGATATATAAGGGGGTGTTTGGCCCAGTGTGTCTGCTGGTCAATTTAAAAAAAAGCTGATCAACTTCCAGTTTCTAGCACTAGGGTTGCAGTTCTTCAAAAACATACTAAATTTCTTCTTGCTCTCTTTCAAAGCACTTCAGCTCCGCATCTCCTCCAAAAAGAAACCCTCCAGCTCCTCCGTCATTGCAATGAATTGAAAGCTCTCTCAACCTGGTACCATCATTGCCGCATCCTCTGCCAGAACTGAACATTACACTCCAGCTATAGCTTAATAAGTGATTTATAAAGGTTTAACATAACTTCTTTGATTTTGTACTCTGTGCATCCCTAAAAAAAGCCAATGATATCATGCACATGTGAAACAGACTTTTCCACTTGTCCTACCACTTTCAAAGATTTATGTACATAAACTTTCAGCTCCCCGATCACGCACTGCTGTAAAATTGTCCCATGTAGTTTATATTGTTACATGCATCATGATTTATTTTTGTTATTGATTACCCAAATCATGCTGGATATTTTAAAACCTTGCAATACATCACAATGGAAAATGTCCATTTTTACAGTTTAAGAAATAACCTAAAACAATAACTGCACCCGAAAATCTGACTGATTAATCCAATAAATTGATTTGAGTTCTTGTTTAACTGTGTGGTTATCCCAAGTGAAATCTGATCATTTCTAAGAGCTTCCACAGCCATTTTTAGTGTGGACGATTCACAACATTGGATTGAGTGACCTTGTCAGCTTACAGCTGCTGCAATTTGTTTTCTGCCCCACTGAAGTTGTTGGCAAATATTGTACCTTTGAAGCAAACTCTGAATCTTCTGATATTTTTAAGTTACGTGAGGAAGACACTGGGAGAACCTCTGTGCTGCAGGAAAAGAGTTCATGGTTTAGGTATGTTAATAACATGTCTAGAACAACCAAAGTATTGGGTTAGCACAGAATGTGAATCTGAGTGCTATACATAGACTGAGGGTTGTATGTTCAACTTTCCAGGGAAATAAGTAATTATCAAACACTTAATCACCGGTAGGCTATGTTTATATGAAAAAGACAAAATACATATTAGTGATTTCAACATCTTAAGTTGCTGACAGAAAAATAATTAAAGTTTGCTGATTAAAGACTCAGAAGGCCAGTTACTCATTTCAGTGTAGTTTTCAGGCAGTCCCCCAGTGACTCCAGTTCTGTGAGCTGTGCAGTAATGTGAGCTAGTGAGTTCAGTGCTCATTCTGCAGACTCTACCACGGGGAGGGTGGGAGCTGCTTGTCAAGATAGGAGGGTGAGTTATTTGGGAGGTTCAGTACTCTCAGGTGAAAGGATGATTTGAACTTGTGGTATAAGCACATAGTGCAGCATCTACAAGATATCACAATTTGATCCATTGACCATTACCAGTACATGATAGAATTTGATCAATTATATATAATTTTGATCACATAGATCGTCATTAGATTGATTCTAGTCAGTTGGGTGATTAACTGCCAACATAAATAGGAATACAAATAGTAAAATATGAGTACATGGTGGAATGGGTCCCATTAAGAACACAAATGAGCATTTTTACATGGAAGCTGAGGGCAGTTTCAAGGCACTAAGTGAGAACTTTGCATCTCTCTTCACCAGGGAAGAGTGTATTTCTAAGGTAATGGTGGAGGAGGAGATAGTTGTGACACTGGATACACTAAAAATTGAAAAGATGAAGGTATTATAGAAGTTGGTTGAACTTAAAGTAGGTAAGTCACCAGCATTGTATGGAATGCATCCGAGAAGTTTGAGGGAAGTACACGAGGAAATCACGGACATTGACCATAATCTTTCAATGTTCTTTACATATGGGGTGGTGCCAGAAGTCTAGAGAGACAAATGTTACTCCCATGTTCAACAAAGAGATTAAGGACAGGCGCAGCAATTACATCCCGGGCAGTTTAGCCTCAGTGATGGGGAAAACCTTTAGAAACAGTGATCCTGGACAGGATTAACAATCATCTGGAGGAAAATAGAGTAATTAAGGCAAGC
>JAUZTB010000011.1:51222990-51235287 GCA_034780895.1 Rhynchobatus australiae
TCCTAACCCGTACGTCTTTGGAATGTGGGAGGAAACCAGAGCACCCGGAGGAAACCCACACAGACACACAGGGAGAATGTACAAACTCATTACAGACAGCAGCAGGAATTGAACCTGCATTGCTGGCGCTGTAATAGCGTTATGCTGAAGAGATGTCTTTCATGAGTGCAAGGAATGGGAATATCTGTTACTGTCAATTCCAGAGTTCGTCGCCTCTGATCTCGCACCCCCTACAAAGCTGAGTATGGTCAAAGTCTGGCATTGCATTCACTTTACAGTAATTATGAGTGACCAGTTGAAGAAATCTTGCCTCACATGTTGAATTGTATGTGAAAACAAGTTGGTTGCATAATATAATCTCTTGAGACATTGCTCACAAAGCGTTTGGGATGTGGGCCATGAACTGCTGTGTTCAGCTGCTAAGATACAGCTGCCTCTAACCAGGTCTGTCACTTAATAGCTGCAGGTTGGGTCTATCAAGACGATGTCCAAATTGGCACATCGAGTTAGTTGCTATGTGAGTATCACAGCTGCTCAGAACTCCCAGGTCAGGAAAAAAAAACACAGATTCATCTCATTTTTAAGAGATTGCTTTCAGGATTGTTGTAACAAATTATGACAGGGAAACTTTTCCAAGTTTACTTTGCACCTTTGACACAGCAGAAGTGATTCCTGGAACAAGGGTTTGTCCCATGAGATGAAGGATGAATTGATTGTCAAATACTGTCTGGAGCTTGAAAAGCGAGGGTGGTCTCCTTGGAACATGAGATCCGGGGGAGTCCTGACAGGGTTGGTGCTGTGAGGGTGTTCCCTCCCTTTGGAGTGAAGGTAGTCCTATAGTTGCAGGATAAAGGGACACTCATTTAAGATGGGGATGAAGAGGAATTTCTTCTCGAAGGGTCAGGAATTAGTGGAATTCTCTCTCCTCCAGAGAACTGAGGGGGCGGAGTCACTGTGTGTACTCAGGGTGGAGTTAGGCATAGGAATCCAGGGTTAAGGGGGGGGGGTGTCAGGGTGGAAAACGAAGCCATGGCCAAGATCTGTGATCTCATGGAATGGCAGAGCAGTCTTGATGGGCTGAATGGCCCACTCTTTGTATTCCCTGTGTTGTTATGTTCTTGAAATACGACCCAATACCAAACAAGAAACAGACAGTTAATGGAGATATAGTCAACGGTGTAAACTATGTGGGGGCTTCTGCATGTGGGACATTATGCAAGGATGGGGGGGAGCAATGACCAGGAGAACAGCCCAACATGTTGCTTGTTGGAGGGGGATAAGAGGACCAAAGGTACAGAGATAGTTCCCAAAAACAAAAGAAGATTTGTGGTTGGAGTGCTTTAGCTGCCAATGGACGTCAGCAGGGATGGTGGGTCAGCAAGGCTGCCCACACAACATGCTCAGTCACAGCTGTGGCTGAAGGTTGGGCTGACTGGCTGCTAACAGTTGGAGAAGCTTGGCTGGAGGAGGCGGTTGTTCCAGTCTGTTGGACGAGGGAATTACACTAAACAGCTACATTTATCTCAAACTTTCCATCTGCTTCAGTTCCTAGTTTGTCTCTGCAGAATATAACACTTCTCGCATTTCTTATTGCTTTCTGTGCTGTTGCCAAATGCAGTGGTGTCAGAGAATAGCCAAGTGAATTAATGTTGAGGGCATTTTGCAGATTTTTCTTTTGTGCAAGTTTTTGAAATGCTCTGGTGGATTGCAGTGTCCAATTCACTGCCATTGCACATCCAAGTACTTGGAGCATCTTGAAGACCTGCACTTGAGATCCCACACAAATTTTACTGGAACCTGCCTTAACACAAACACAGTCTCATTATTGTCAGAATTGTGCTGGTGAAATATTTAAGTGTGAAGTCCGATTCTACAGTAATTTATCCTGTAAACTAAACCACCAATTGCTTTTTCTCTCAGCCTGGACAAAACACAATGTGTTGCGGTGTAACTGTAGTTCCAATGCTAGTGGCTGCATTTTGACTTGTGCTTTTCAGGATCAGATATTGCATATTGCTTCCAAGGGGAAGATTCCAGGAAGGAACAGAGTAGTTAGTTTTGTTGGCAGTGTAGTGCTGGCTACCATCAGAGCTTACTTCAATACCCTATGCAGGAGGCATACATAGGGTAATCTCACTGCCCCCCCCCCCAAATTGGAAGTGTATCAAAAACAAGAGGTTTAAGATGAGAGGAAGGAGCTTTAAAGGGGATCTGTTTTTTTCTTACACAGGGAGTGGCTGATTATCTGGAACATGTTGCCAGAGGAGGTGGTGGAAGCAGATACATTCACTATAGAGTCATAGACCACTACAGCACAGAAACAGGCCCTTCAGCCCATCTGGTCCATGCCGACCTGATCTTCTGCCTGGTCCCATCGACCTGCACCCGGACCATTTCCCTCCAAACCCCTCCTGTCCGTATACCTATCCAAACCTCTCTTAAATGTTACAATTGAACCTGCATCCAACATTTCCACTGGCAGCTCGTTGCACATTTGCACCACTGTCTGTTAAGCTTCCCCTCACATTCTCCTTATACATTTCACCTTTCACTGTAAACCTGTGTCCTCTAGTTCTAGTCTCACCCAACCTGAAAGGAAAAAGCCTGCATGCATTCACCCTATCTATACCCCTCAATTTTGTATGCCTCTATAAGAACTCCACTCATTCTCCTGCGCTCCAGGGAATAAAGTCCTAACCAATTCAACTTTTCCAAAGAAGTCAGGTCCTCAGGTCCCAGCAACATCTGTGTAAATTTTCTCTGCATTCTATCAAGCTTATTGATATCTTTCCTGTAGGTACAGTAGGTGACCAGAACTGCACACAGTACTCTAAATTCAGCCTCACCAACATCTTGTACAACTTCAACATAACATCCCAGTTCCTGTATTCAGTGCCCTGATTTATGATGGTCAATGTGCCGAAAGCTCTCTTTACAACCCTATCTAACTGTGATGCCATTTTCAAATAATGGATCTGCATTCCCAGTTCCCTTTGTTCTACTGCACACCTTAGAGCCCTACCATTCACTGTGTAAGTCCCACCCTGGTGTGTCCTCCCAAAGTGCATCACCTCACACTTGTCCGCATTAAATTCCATCTTCCATTTTTCTGCCCATTTTCTCAGCTGGTGAAGATCACATTACAAGCTTTGATAGCCTTCCTCACTATCCACTGCACCCCCAATTTTGGTGTCTCCTGCAAATTTGCTGATCCAGTTTACCACATTATCATCTATATAACTAATATAGTTGATAAACAACAATAGACCCAGCACAGATCCCTGTGGCACACCACTAGTTACAGGCCTCCAGTCAGAGAGACAACCATCTACTAACACTCTCTGGCTTCTCCCGCTAAACCAATGTTGAATCCAATTGAATGCCAAGGGACTAAACCTTCTGGACTGCCTCCTATGAGGAGCTTTGTCAAAGGCCTTGTTAAAGTCAATGTAGACAAAGTTCACTGTCTTTCCTTCATCAACCTTCCTAGTAACCTCCTCGAAAAACTCTATAAAATTGGTTAGATATGACCTACCACACACAAAGCCATGTTGACTATCCTTAATCAGGCCCTGTTTATCCAAATACTTATATATCCTGTCACTTCAAATACCTTCCAGTAATTTACCCACGTCTGACATCAGGATCATTGGTCTATAATTTCCCAATTTATTCTTAGATCCTTTCTTGAACAACAGAACAACATTAGCTTCCTTCAGTCCTCCAGCACCTCACCCGTGGCTAAGGACGATTTAAGTATCTCTGCCAGGGCCCCTGTAATTTCTGTAGTAGCCTCCCACAAGGTACAAGGGGACACCTTGTCAGGCCCAGGAGATTTATCCACCTTCATTCACTTCAAGACAGCAAACATCTCCTCTTCTGTAATCCAGATACGGTCCATGACCTCATTATTCTTTTGCCTCAGTTCTATGGGCTCTGCGTCTGTCTCCAGAGTAAATATAGATGCAAAAAATCCATTTAAGATCGCCCCCGTCTCTTTCATGCATAGATGACCATACTGATCTTGAAGAGGGTCAATTTTGTCCCTTGCTACCCTTTTGCTCTAAATATAGCTATAGAAATCCTTGGGATTCTCTTTCACCTTGTCTGCCATCTTTCATCTTTCACCTTGCCAATTGTTCAGGTTATGAACAGGAACAGAACCCTGTTGAACCCTGGAGACTGCCTGTATTGGCATTAAGTTCATTTTTATTTTAACTTTCAAAGTTGAAAGCTTTGGAAGGCTAACAGTATCATTTCCATTTGAAGGTTGTGACCAGTTGGCTTCTTGGCCAGGTTGCCCGTTGTTTACATTTCAATCCAATTTATCTGTAACTGTAATCTGTGCCACTCTATTACTAAACACCAATCTATTGATCTTGGAATCATAGACATCAGAGATAGATAAGTACTTCAAGCCATAGACATCTTGATAAGATGGTGCAAAAAGATGCATCCAAGGTCATGGACAAATAACATAGTAGAGCAAGATCATAGAATTGTAACGTCCAGGTTGAAGATGGTATTGGGAAGAAGACAGAAAAAGTGGGAGGGAGGATCAGTGAGCTCAAAAATTGCGATTTACAGTATGTTCTTTTACAATGAAAAAAATTTTATAACTCGTACATTGGGTGTGAGTTTTTGACTCTGCATACATGAATACATTCTTGTCATATGGGGACTGAATATTTCTGCATTATGAAAAATACATATTGTAACAATTTGCTCTATTCCCCAAACAGCCTCCTATTCACAATGTACTTGCAAAATGTCAGTCAGGATGGTGGGGTTGGTGATGGAGGTAGTGATTTGCAGGACTTCCACAACATAATATTATTATAGCAGTGAACCAAAGCACAGGAACAGCCTATTTAATAATTTGTTGCTGATCAAACATCAGTTGTAAACCAATGGCAATGGAGCCCTCACAATTTAGGCTAATACAGCTAGCAGTCTGATAGAAGCCTATGTGGTGATAATCGATTCAACTACTAAGACCTGGAGATGCCAGCATTCTTCATGAGCCTCAATGCTTTATTGGTTGGATTTCTGGTGCTTGTAAGGAATATCATGAAGGTGTGAAATGTGACACTGGTGAAGCTGTCTGACATGGTTGATTCTAACAGATGTAGCTGGAAGAAACCAGGGGCAAATCAGAGCTGCAGTGACCCAGACTTAAGCAGGTGATGTTGTTCCAAGGAGGATGGAAGAATAGCCACTGCTCTATCATTTACCACTTCAATTACTTGCTGAAGTTTACAGTTAACAAACAAGAAATACTAATTCACCGCACTGAGCTCGCAAATCCACCTACTACATTGCTCTGGAATGTTCCTGACATTTGGGGGTGGGGGTGGGGAGGTAAGTAACCTCACATTAAAAAAATCAACAAGTAAACATTGAAATTTCGCCCTCATTTTAGCAGGTAGGTGAGTAAATAAACCAAAGCATTAATCAATCATTTTAAGTATTATTCTACCCAAAATAAGTAAATTCACAGATGAGATTCCATTTTAAACCAAATGTTCCATCCATATAATTAAGGTCACCATGCATTTAGAATAAAGATTGATATTATGCGGGTATATTGAATTTCAGGATAAATGGAAATTTATATTTGAAAAAGTATGTTTATTTTTCCAAACGAAAACTGCCACATTACAGTTCACAACAGCCAGGTAAATTAAAGAAGGTATGATTTAAAATATTTACAGGGATATATGAAGAAGTAACATATCTTTGACCTTCAGTTCAACTATTCTGTTGTCTTTTAACGATTGTCTATGTAACTATATTTATTACATCTCTGAAATGATATAGTTCAGACAATTTATTTATGTTGAACAAAGATTAGGGGCCAGTACCATGCAGGACACTGTGTTCAGTGAATACATGTTCTTGATCTTTACTACAAGCATTCTGAGGAATGAAGTAATAAAAGGTATGAAGGTTTGTTGCCTATTTTCACAACAGTTTTCAAGAGTCATGTTTATAATACTAAGGGAACGGTGAGTTACAAAACACAGTTGCTGGAAATCTGAAATAAAGGAGAATGCTAGGAAAGCCCAGCCGAATAAGCATCATCTGTAAAGAGAGGAACATTTAATTAGAACAGACCAGGGACTGGGAAGCAAAGAACTATAGTTCCATTAGGGCTTTGTTTTCTTTCTTTCTGCTACTTACACCTTCAGAGAGATCATGTGCCATTAACAGCAGCCCCGCCTCTCCACTCCAATCTGTGTCATCTCTTTTCCTGGTCTCCACTGCAACACTGATAATTCCTTTGATTTCTCCATCCCTCGCCTTTCTCTCTAAATTTAAACATGTCTGTTTTCTACTATTTCCCAATTTTGATGAAAGGTCATGAAACGAAAACATTAATGAGCCATTTTAAATGGTTTCTAGCTATTTATTCTTTCAAAACACCATGTGACTTTAAGCACATGCATCAATCTTTTTCTGCGCTAGAGAGAAAAAGCCCAGCTTTTTCAGTCTATTCCTCAGCCCAAGGACAATTCCAGAAAGATTTGTCTGTCCCTTCTACAAGTCCATCACATTCTTCCTATGGTCTAGTAGCTAGAGTGGGGAACAGTTTTCCAAAAGAGCCAAAGTAATATTTTAGATTGTCTACAACAGATTATAGGTGAGTTCCTAAGTGCTAGGTAGCAACATGAAATGCCATCAAAGTTATCCTAAAGCACTGTGAAACAATACATGTCCCCATAAGTAAAAATAACATTGTAAAGAAAATGGCCAGCAAATCATGTTCAGAAACAAAAAGGACCTGAGCAGAATTAAACTTAAAGAAAATAGTTCTCATGAGAACAAGGACTGGCGTCAACCTTAGCTCAAGACAACAAAAGTTACTTGCAGAACAGGCTAAAGGAGATTGGAGAAAGTGATGGCAGAAAGGCATGGCAGTAATAGCAGCTCACTTTCAGCTACATTAGGAATCAGGTGGACTATATATTATTAAAAGATTTCTCCAGGAAAATCCAGAAACTCAAGGTTTTATACTGTCTTGTCTAGGCCCTGACTTAACAATACTGTGTGATATTAATGGCAAAAGACATTGAGAAATTTTCCTGATGAGAACATGGTATCTCCAAAACAAATCAGACTGATGGCCCAAGTGAACTCAAAGAAATGGGAGTTGTGTTCTGAAAGACCCCTTCACATCCTGTGAATAATAAATAAAAAAAGGATTTCAGGCAGCTCTGGCTGTGTTAGGGATTGAGCCTGCTCCTGGTAAATGTCATTTGATATAAATGAATATAATGTTATGCATCTGAATCTCACTAATATAATGTGCTTGGACACCTTGCATGGTTGTGGGGAAAAACTGTTGAGCCTCAGAGAGATTTGACTATTATTGGCTACTTAAGGTCAATTATCATTGTTGCAAACATTTTGCAATGTTAAATAGAATTTAGTGTGTATATCTTGTTAGAAGGTCTAGCTTTAACCTCACTTAGAAGACTGTACATGGTTCTGGCCCCCTCATGTGGTACAAGATTCAGAAACCCTGAATTATGTTCAGCTGGTGATCACTAGATTAATACCTAGCTTAACGTTTGGAACTTTTTCTAGGAATAGGAAGACTTCAAGATTTCATTGAAGTCTTTATAAAAGTAAAATGTTTTGATAGTGTACGATAGAATTTTATCTCATATTGGTGCACTTCCTGGGTTTTATTGGTGTTTTCTCTGTGCACAATACACAAACACATTTTGGACATTAGGCATTCATCAGACTGCACACAAATTCATGCATAAAGTTGCTTGCTTATGCAAAGCTGGGAAATTGGTCTTGCTAGTCTCAAACAAAGGGCTGAAGTGTGTTTCACTATGATTTAAGGGGCCCTTGCCTTACCTGGACAACTCTCAGGGTGTCCAAGGCATCTGCCATCTTCCACAAGTGATATTGAAAATTGTCAGGACTGATTTCCTCCTCTGGCCATTCCACCTTTGCAGCCCCTCAAAAAATGATTTCTCTCTCAACTTTGATCATCTTTCTCCTGTTAACTTTCTTCCTCCAGTGTCATAAATTTTCTCTGTAAACTCCTGTATTGCAGAGAACAGAGCTCACAGAAGAAAAACCTTTGTCCCCGACTCCAGTTGTGTAAAGTTTATTCCATGCCAATTCTTGTTCTTAGACAGTCCCTTGGGATCTTGAATGACTTGCTTCCACTTCATTTTGGGGGTCTGAAGGGTACCACAGACTCTTTTACAAATGGTGCAGGAGATGCCTGCTGAGGTGGGCAGGTGGGTAGCTAGCAAGGATACACCCCTTTTGCTGTTTAAACTGGGCTTCTGTGCATGGCCTCGATGCTTTCAATACCACTCCAAAGGCTCTTTCTTCACTTTGAATGGTCATGGGCCAGCGCTTCCCAAAGATGAGTGGGGATGTTGCATGTTTTCAAGGAGGCTTTGAGCACATCTGTGAACATTTTTCAGTGTCTCCTTTGGAGTTTCTTCCAGTAATAGAGTTCAGCACCATGCACCATTTTCTGGCATTATCTCCATTGCAGCTTTTCAGGCACTTTACAATTTCTAGACTAAAAGAATACAGTTCAATCTGTGGATAGACTACTTGGGTCAGATAGTTTACAGAAGATCAAGAAGCATAACGAGCTGAGGATTAACTTAAAATTTCTAGAATATTTGAAAGATGCAATAGATCCACAGTGATTTGGCCATTTGGATTCAGAATTGGCTTTCCCAGAGGGTAATAATTGATGGGTCCTAGTCTTGCTGAAGGTCCGTGACTAGTGGTGTTCTGCAGGGATCCATACTGGGACCTCTGTTGGTTGTGGTATATATAAATGATTTGGCTGAAAACGTGGATGGTTAATAAGCTTGAAAATGACATATGGTTGGTAATGTTGTGGACAGTGTAGAAGATTGCCCAAGGATACAGTGGGTTATAGATCAGTTGCAGATATGGACAGAGAAGTGCAGATGGAGTTTAATCTGGCCAAGTATGAGGTGTTGAACTTTGGGAGATCAAGTGTAAAGGGAAAGTAAGCAGTTAATGGCAGGACTCTTAACAGCATTGATGTACCTAAAGATCTTGGGTCCAAGTCCATAGCTCCCTGAAAGTGACCACACAATTTAATAGGATGACAAAGAAGGCCTATGGCATGCTTGCCCTTATTAGTCAAAGCATTAAGTTCAAGTCAGGAAGTTACGTTGCAGCTTTGTAAAATTCTGGTTAAGCTGCATCTGGAGTATTGCTTTCAATACAGGTCACCCCATTATAGGAAGGATGTGGAGGCTTTGGAGAAGGTGCAGAAGAGGTTTATCAGGAGGCTGTCTGGATTAAAGGGCATGTGCTATGAGGAGAAGCTAGACAAACTAGGGTTGTTTTTTCTGGAATAGCAGAGGCTGAGAAGAGACCTGGTAGAAGTTTATAAAATCACGAGAGGCACAGATGGTATTTTTTTCCCAGGGTCAAAATGTCTAATGCTAGAGGACATGCATTTAAGGTGAGGGGGGAAAGTTCATAGGAGATGTGCAGGGCAAGTCTTTTTATACAGAGAGTGGTGGGTACCTGGAATGCGCTGCCAAGGGTGATGGTGGAGGTAGATATGATAGAAGCATTTAAGTGGCTCTTAGGCACATGAATATTGCAGAGGATGGAGACTTATGGACTATGTGCAATCAGAAGGGATTAGTTTAATCAGGCATCATTAGTTTAATTAGATTGGCATAACATTGTGGGCAGAAGGGTCTGTTCCTGTGCTGTACTGTTCTATGTTCTTAATCAGTAGTGAAGGATATTCTCTGCAAGCATTCAAAAAGGAACCTAGAGCTAAGCGAGTCCTATATGTGGCTTCTATATAGACATTTTGCAGGCATTGGGTAATGTGTGCTCCATTGTCTGCAGTCTTCTTCAGAGTCATATAGCATGGAAACAGGCTCTTCAGCCCAACTCGTCCTCGCCTACCAAGATGCCATCTAAACTAATCTGATCTAACCTTTTGGACAAGTCTACCGTGTAAGAGTATGGCTGAAGAATGGGAGGGGAGAAGAATTTCCCAGTGTTTTCCCACAAGATTGCCGTAAGGTTTTCCTTCTTCTTTGTCTTGCCCAGAATAGTGTAGGACTTCGTTTGCAGTACAGGTGGAGTACATTCTAAGTTGCTCCATGAGAATATAGGAGTAACTAGGTAGGCCAGCTATTGTTTTGCCACCCTTAGGGTTATTGTCTGCACAATTCTACAAGTTTCTTTCCAGATATTAGGTCTTTCCTGCACACTTGGCAAATACCAGATCCATTTCTGACCATTAGGTGGCTCTATGCAACCAACAGTTAGCAAACTCAGAAATCAAGCAATCATAAATGAATTATTATATGACATTACTGTACAGATAAGTTATACAATTAATCTATCAGGTTAAGCATCTTCATTCTGGTTGGGTCTTCCCAATCTCTGATTTAGTTTGCAGTTGGAAAATACTGTCTTATCTATCAGCCCCATCTTGCAAGAGCTCCAACTCATCAGACCTTTTGAAGAGATCTGTTCTAGGCCTGTATTTGTTAATTATTAGCTAAATGAAAGAGCTAGTTAATGACCTTAAAAAAAAGGTCACCATAATTCAGCAATCACTATCCAAATTCCTCCTTTATCTGACAGCAGTAGCCAGGCAGTATTCATAAAGGATCTCTGAGCCAAGAAGTTCCAGTACACTCTAATGGAGGGTTACAATGGTCACCACAGTTGCAAAAAGTTCAATGATGCCCAAGTCCTCAGGTACTGCTGAAAAGATGTGTCACCTGGTTTTGATACCAAGTCCCAGAGGATCTAGTCAGATGGGAAGAGGGAGAGCTGGCATCCATAGGCCTTGGATTGGGGCCTGAGGTCAGGTAAACAGGCGAGGTAAGTGGAGGGAAGTAAGTGAGTGGAATGTCAATGGGCAAGATGAGCATAGAGGGGAGGAGGACAATGGAGACCAAGTGACTGGCTGGAGGGAAGAGGACCTTCAGCATGGGCTCAGCTGATTCGAGGGTTCTTGGCCTTGCTGATCAGGAAGTAAACTATGGGTTAGGTGGGCAATCAGGGGGACATGAAGGAGATTGGATGGTCACATGTCAGTACCATGTGGGAAAGTAGGCCCTGAAGGTTAAAGGTAAACATAGAGTCCCATGTCAGTATTGCACTGTGAAGGCCTGATGTTGCAGGACCACACAACAATGATTGTTGGAACCTGATCTATTTCCAACACTACCCCTACTACCTCCACCCCACAAATCAACATGCCCTCCACCCCACTGCTCCAAAGGAACATTGCACAGGGAATAATATCACCCTGTTGCATAATATGGAAATTGGTTCAGGTATGCAAGGCTGAATCACAAATGGAATAATCGAGTAGAATATCTGGAATGTTTGTTTTATTCATTTGTTTGGATCTGGATGGAACTAGCAAGGCCAGCATTTATTACCCTTTGATTAATTGTTGTTGAGAAAAGGATGGCAAACTGTTTTCTTGATCCACTGCCAGATGCTCCCATGGTGCTATTGGGTCAGGAGCTCCAGAATTTATACTGAGCAAAGATGAAGAAACAGTGATGTATTTCCAAAAAAAGTTGATGTGCAACTATTAGGGAAACCTCATGTGGTAGTGTTCTTCTGCACCTGCTACTCTTCAGTGTAGGGTGGCAGGTTTGGGATGTGATAGTAGCCTAGGCAAGTAACTTCAGTGCACGTTGTAGATGACAGCTGAAGTTTCTTATTAAATCCCTGATTCTGTTGCATGTCCTTATCTAACTGTGCATGCACTACTCCAGATGATGTTCAGATTGTTTTCATTACAATAGTAAGAAGGGGCATCACCCACATCCTTCTTATTACAAATTTAAAAATTTGTTCCTTCTCAACCATTCAACAGCTTTTCTTCTCTGATCTCAACTCATCACTTTTATGGAGCACAATTGCTAAGCTTTGGTTATTTTGTTAAAGAATGAATAGAATTATATTGAAACTATAATACAGAAATAGATGGTCAGAGCAGTTGCCAGTGTTGAGCTTCATGTCCAACAGGAGGTGTGAACCTAGTTCGATTTCCCTGTCTTGCTTCCACGCCACTTAATCACGCTTTTCTACTATCACCTACTGAACCAATCTTTAAAAGCTGACATTGACACTACAACAATTAACTCTGGAATTAATTTAACAGCTGATAAATCATTCAGTAACAGAACTGATGGTGATGGGGATGGTTGTCTATTGCAAAACACTGAGATGTAATGGTGGATCTTGTCACAATGTTGATCAAGAACAAACTTAGAGAAT
>JAUZTB010000011.1:52830105-52840293 GCA_034780895.1 Rhynchobatus australiae
CAGGTAAGCATCCGAGCCCCTCAAAGACATCTGCATACTCTTCCATGAGTGTTATATGGTCATCTTTGGTATGTGAAGCTACTATGTAAACTCTTTTCACTAGATTGAGCTTTTCACATGCACTTAGACCTAATATTGGCTGTACTCTCTTTTCTACAATCAGTAGCTGTGATTTTAAGTGCTGTCCCTTGTGCTTAAAGATCATCATACAGCCTCTTTTTACTAGAACTTTCTTTCCAGTGTAGCCTGTTACTTTTAACTTCACAGGGTAAATCTTACTCTTTACTGTGAGAGTCTTATAATCATCCATGGATAACAGATTCATCTGAGCTCCAGTGTCAAGCTTGAATGGAATTACTGTCTCATTTACAGTTACTGGAACAACCCATTCTGTTTTACCAGCAGCCATAATCTGTACGGAATCCACAACGAATTCTTCCATTTCCTCATCAACTGTGTGCACCTTTCTCTTGTTAGCCCCAGCTTTGCAGCATCTTGCAAAGTGATTCTTCTTCCCACAACTATTGCAAGACTTCTCATCAGCAGGACACATCTTTGGAACATGTCTACCTCCACATCTGCTGCATTTGCTGTTTGAGCCGTCCTCTTTGCTTTGCTATTGCTTTCAGATATGCCTTGTGTGCTGCTTCTCTGTTTTCATAGCATGCACTGTTGTGTCTGCCCTGTGCAGCTCCTTAGTTTGTGCTCATGTGGTTTCTGCTGACCTACACATATTCACCACCTTTTCCAGTGTCAAATCTTTTTCATGCAACAGTCTTTCTCTGAGTCCATTATCTGGAACTCCACAAACTATTCTGTCTTTAACTAGTGAGTTTCTCAAATCTCCAAATTCATAAGACTTACTCAGTATGTGAAGCTGAGCTAGGTATTGGTCGAAGCTAACACCTTGTCTCTGGTCACAGGAAAAAAAAATATATCTCCCAAATGTGATAATTTTACATGGGATAAAATACTCCTTGATCTTTTTCATCAAGGTGCCCAACTCAAAAGCTGTTTCTTCAATCTGAAAGCTGTTATAGATGTCCAAAGTATCTTCATCATCAATCACATGCAGAAAAATAGACACTTTTAATTTTTCATCATTCCCTCCAGCTCCACTAGCATCTAAATACATGTTGAATCTCTGTTTGAAGTGTTTCCAATTATCAGTTAGATTGCCAGTAAACTGCCTAGGCTTGGGAGGACTTAGCTTATCCATAACGGGAACTCTCGGCCTCTCACCTGAATCTCTCCTGGCAAATCAAGTGACTGCTGAACTTCAGGAACAATGTGCTCCCTCGCCATGTCCGCCAGCTTTTTCTCTGTCCTATTACAGCTTTTCTTTCATACTCAGAGCCTCTTTCTCAATTGCACACAGTATTCATCTACTCTTCCTTTTCGGACCTCACACCAACTTCTGACACCATGTTACGATTGTTCTTCATCAAGAGACAAACTTCACGTGGGTTTAACATCTGAACATTTTATTAGCTGACACCAGCCTGGCTTGCTTTCCCTCTCTTTTTACAGTCACTTCCTGTTCCCCAATTGACCCCTTGCACTGCCTACTGGGAACTGTAGTTCTTTATTATATCTACATAATACATAATAACACAGACACTGCTGACGAAATCAGGAAGTGCAATCCCAGGTATATGATTGGAGTTTGGAACTTCCACATTCAAACTTGGAATGTACCCAAATAGAACACAGTTAGATAAATCAACATATTTTCAGTTTCCATATAAATGGCAGCAGGGAAAAAAATGCATCCTGTACAGCTCCAAATCTTCAGCAGGCTAGGGATACAGGTCTTCCCTGTAGGTCCTCAGCAATTATCAACTAAAACACATGTTATTTTTTGTTAAATATTAAGGAAACCACAAAATATGATTAGTGCTCATTCCATTCGCTGAATTAAACATTACTGTGGACAATAATGACAGAATGTGTCCAAAGACTGACCTAAATCAGCATACTGTCTGAATGTTCTCCATGCAATCATTTTTATTGTAGAAAGTGCAGAGGAGATTTAATACCAGGGAAGGGGGAATTCATTTACGAGAAGTACAAAGCTGGGGTTTTTCTCCTTAGAGCAGAGAAGGTTAAGGTGAGGTTAAATGAGAAGAGGTTCAGAATTATGAAGGGTTTTGAAACAATAAATGAGGAAAAAACAGTTTCCACTGACAGGTTTGTCAATTCTCAGAGGGGCCAGATTTAAGATAATTGGCAAAAAGGCCAGAGGGGCGATGAGATTTTTTTCCACAAGTTGCAAGAATCTGGACTGCACTGTGTGAAATGTTGGGGGAAGTTGTAACTTACAGATTCAATAATTTCTTGAAAAGAAAAAGTGTATGGTTATAGAATAAGTGCAGGGAATGGAACTAATTGGATTGGTCTTTCAAAGTACCAGCACAGGCATGATGGATCAAATGTCCTCCTACTGTGCTGCCTGATTCTATTTCATAAGTTTGGCAGTGTAAATTACTGGAATGATAATGGTATAAGATGATGGAGCATGTTGCATTCCTAATGCATGGATTGTTGTTTGACAAACAGTACTGATAAGGTTGATTATATTTAGCATGAAATGTACAAATTCTTCAGTATTCTGCACCTTGTTAGAAATATGTGATTTCTTTTTTAGACAGAATTTTAAAACTACCAGTTCGGAATGTTAATACTTTATGCTCAGCTGGCTGCACAAATCTACATACAATAATTCTTTGCAAGACCAAATGTGCTCAGGTTGGATGCAGTTTATAAAATGTATCATACTGTAGGGATGTAGTGATTAATTCATAGACTGGGAAAAAGCTATGAATTTATGCTATATAACCTCAATGATAGCAATTTGGAAGCACATTTGAAGGAAATGACCCACATGGTTATTAAACAGCAATTTGAAATATGCATTAAAAGGAAATAAGGGGATATGAATATAAGGAACAAGAGGAAACCATTCAGTTCTGAGTCTTTGCTGCCATTCAATCTGCTCTTCATCTCTATGCCATTTACCCACTTTTCCTCTAGTTCCCTTACCTTTATGAACAAAAATCCATTGAACTTTCTTGAAAGGTGTGAACGACAGGACAAAACACAGAATTTCAAGCAAAATAGTTCCAGACTTCCACAATCCTTTGAGCAAAATATTGTTTCTGAATGGCTGCACTCTAACTTTAAGATTATGTCCACATGCTTTTAATACTCTCACTAGAGGAAATATTTTTACCATATCTATCTTTTCAAATTTCTTTAACATATTGAACTATAACCTGATCATGCCTCAATTTTCTCATGCATGGGAATAAAAAAAATAATTTATTTGCAGTCAGTGAAGTATTTCCATTTCTATTTCTTCAATATTTATAGATAGAAATCCTTCTTCTGTTTAGCAAATTTTACCCTTCAGGAAGCTTCAAACTGAAGAGTAAACACAGACAAAACCATGTCCTGAATCAGCAAGCAGCTCTTGTATTGAGAATGTGAAACACACAGCAAATGGTGTGTCATTGGTCTTATGAGTTATGTGTTATTTGTTGGTATATTACCTAAATTTATGAAATCAAGCCAAAATTTTTAGCGCATGTTATCTTTTAGTCTGTCCCAATACGTTAGTGCTTACATCAAAAGTATTATGTATGAGTTTTCAGAAGGCAGGTACTAAAGTGACAGAAGAAAGGTTATTCTGCAAAATAAGTGTTTAAGAAATCACAGTAATACATTAACATGAAAATAGGTAGGTTGAAGTGCAGAAAACACAGACTCAGAATAAACAAGTTATCTTTATATTTGCAGGCTGTTACTGGAGAGGTGCCAGATAGACCAATAATTAGCCTCAGCTGTTACCATCAACCTTAATTCTGGTATATTTATGTTAAAAATGTAAATAAAGCATGTGGTTATGGAATGCAATGATACCATCGTGCGTACATATGATATTTGTTTTGAGTACAAGACAAACTGCTGGAAGAACTCAATTGGTCAAACAGCATCTGTGGAGGTAAAGGCATGATTGATGTTTCAGGTTGAGACCCTATATCAGGACTCCAGGTTCCAGCATTTGCAGCCTCTTGTGCCTTCATGTATTGGAGTATCTTGCTGTTGGACTAAAATAAACATCCTTGATTTTACCATCTTGTGTCCTGTGAAACATATCAGGGTTACAGTTTACCAGTACACCCAGCATAATCCATATCCATTGCAAAATTCACTACAACTGGGGATGAGGGTAGTCCAGTTCTGATGCAGATCAGCAGCAGTGAAAAAAGAAATCAAAGCAAATTTATTGCTCCTACAAACCAAAATAGATTATGCTCATCATGGAACTTAAAAAGTTTGTGAAAAAGTAAAATAAAACTGCAATGCTGAAAGTCTAAAATAAAAATAGAAAAAAGTGAAAATACTCAGCAGGTCAGGCCACCTCTGTAGGAAAGAAACAAAGCAAATATTTCAGGTTGAAGACCCTTTGCTGAACCTGAAGAAGTTCTACTCTGTTCTCCAGTGTGATTTCCGTCTGTATCTCTCCTTGTTCACCCACAATGGTGCCTCTTCCCCTTCTGGCCTTTGATAAGGTATTGATCAAAACCTGCTTCTATCTCTTTCCTTAGCATAGGTTCTGACAAAGGGTCTTTGACCTGAAACATTAGCTCTGTTTCTGACCTTATGCAGCCTGAGCTGCTGAATATTTCCAGCATTTTCTGTTTCTATCTTGAAAAGCTTAGTGGATATGGAAGGGACAGCAAAAAAGGACCCAAACGTCAAAGGTCCCATGTATGGGTTGGGTGGGTGCATTGGGTGGGTGCATTGTGAGGGTGCTGGAAGATCAACTCAAAGAAAGAAAGTGAGAGCTAGTGAGAGTAAGAGCAAGCCAGAAAGACTGATAGCAAGAGGAACGAGGCTGAGAGAAAGAGAACAATACAGATAAATATAGAGTTAGATAGAGAGTTAGAAGAACTGCAGGCAACCTCAATCTATTTCGTATAGGAATGGTTACTCTGCAAGCTTCACCAATTCATTTTAAAGTAAAAAAATTAAGGCATGCAGACAGTATTAGTTTTCAGTATTGTGAAGCATTGGAAAGAAAGTGAAAACCCAAATGGCCTGAGTGTTGAGGTATCATTTGATGGAAAATGAAAGAAAATGGTGGCTTACAATTGGCTTCAAAGGCAGCCTGGGATATGTAACAAGGCACGCAAAAGTTTCACTTGCTGCATTGAGACGATAGAGATGTACTTATATATTTGAGGTGGAAGACAATACTAAAACTGAGTAGGCATTGAATTCTCGAGTAAGGAAACAAAAGGAAGTGATTTTAGACATGGATAATGTCTGCAAAGTATATTACACACTCACTAACTTAGCTCCATAGAAACCTACACGTGTCCTGTATGGTGAGATTACAGTCACTTGCGATATGAAAGAGCTAAACATTCAATACACACAATCAGAAAATGGAATAAACAATGAGAAATTATTTCATCACACTAAAAGACCTAACAAGGCACTTCAAGTTTGGAGTGTTTTAGATTCATGCACTGAGAGTCAGGTTTTTGTGTGGAAATTGCAGGCAAATAACAAGAAATTCAGCCCTTTGCCATCACAAAAATTTAACAGTAGCTACAGACAAAAGGGCAATCCTAAGTTTAGGTTCAGCTGCAGTGACAAGAGGTGCAATTCTGTGTTATAAAAGTACTGACAGACATTCTTTCCACAACCGATCTTCTGAATTGACCAAGATTTATTTAAGTTAAAATAAAGACACATAGCAGCAGATTATAAAACTAAATATGAAGGAACACAGAGGAGATCTATTTCTAATGCAATACTGACCTAGACAGAACATGTTTCTCAAAGGAAGTTACAATGAGAGAGCCAGCAAAATATTATAACTGCTCTGGGTGACTCAAAACTTACTTTGTATAGCATCAATGCTATAGACATCCATAGTGTGACTTCACATTGTGGTCACGATTATGGTTGTCGGCTGCAAATGGATGTAGCTGCAGACTACTCCACTCTGTTAAAAGGATACCATTGATAAGCAGTTCAGTCATTACCTTTAATGAAATAGACAGTCAGTCCCAAGGCTTATTCAGGAGAGGTTTTGAATTGTAGGGCAGATGCAATCTTTGATGTCCTGTAGTGACAAGCATCTTCAGTCACCACAGTTTTGGCAGGTAATACCAAACAACCATTTCTATTGGGCAAGGGTTGGCTTGTAAAATTAAACCCAATGGAAGGAACACTTCAGTGCTACACAGAAACACCAAAGTCATTTTTGGAGATCCTGCTATCTAAATGATGACAATTTTAAAGTAATGCACATAGAATAGCAGGATACAACGCAGATATAAACCTTAAATTTGATGTCACTTCTATTTACCATAGACCAAGACTGGTTCCTTGTTCCTCAAAGAGCTAAGTGGAAGGGCTGGAGAAATTTCTGTATAGGTAGAACTTTGGTTAGAGGGGCTCATGGTGAATGAGTGACTCTGGTGAGAGTTGTACCAAAGGCAAATAAAACTGTAAGATTGTGCAATGACCACACAAGGTAACTTTAAATCAGATGGTCAATAATGAACAATATTCTCTATCAACTTCTCAGGACCTGTGTGCACAGATGGCAGAATCCAAGTTTTCTGTGAAATTTAGTTTGTCGTATGTTTATAGGCAGCTGGAAGTAAATGAGGACAGGCAGAAACACCTGACAATGGTGGTAGTCCTACACTAAACTGTTGTACAGAGTCACATCCTTACCAAAGATCTCTGTCTTGGATAAAATTGTGCAGGACACTAGTAATTGTCCTGCAGCCAAGATAATATCCCTATTGCTATAGTTACCGCAGAGAGTGATCAATGCATTTTGAAGGAAATAACCTCGCATCACATTGTGCGATTGAAGTGGTCTCAGTGCATCTTCGTACAACAAGGGTGATACATCTTAGCCTGAAGGTTGATACAAAAGGACTCAAACCTCTTAAAAGACAAGGTTGATGCTATCATGAAAGCCAAGCATCCACGGAATATCGCAGGACTTTGCTCCTTTCTCGGTGTGATTCAATATTATTCCAGATGCTTGCCTGACCAAACAATTACAACAATGGCAGGTTCTTAGATGCAAGGTGAACAGTTCTGCTAACGTAGGTTAATAATTTAATTGAATATTGTTATCATAGTTGATGTTCTGTTCAGATTATTGCATGAATCATCTGACATTACAGAGAACGTTCAATTTTTGCAACTTGGAGACAAAAATTTCCCAGTAACAGCAAATGAGATTACACAGATGACTCTGCAAGATGTACTTATGAATAAAGTTTATGAACACACTCTGAGATGGTGGACCAGCTTGGAAAAGTGTCAAAGTGAAGGTGTGTAGATGAACTGCAAAGTGAGAGTAATAAGGTGGGAATTGAAGCAAATGTCAATGACTCAAGGCAAAACAAAAGTAATTGCAGTGCATTACCTGTGAATCCGAGAGTGTCATTTATTGCATCAGTGGTCCCGGTGCGGCCTCCTGTACATCAGTTTGGGTGATTGCCTCGTCAAGCAGCTTTGCTCTGTCTGCCCCAAAAGCCAGGGTCTCCCAGTGGCCACCCATTTCAATTCCACATCCCACTTCCATACTGACATGTCTTTCCACGGCCTCCTCTACTACCATGTTGAGGCCAGACATAGGCTGGAGAAACAACACCTCATATTCTGCCTTGGGAGTCTGCAACCTGACAGCCTCAACATCGATTTCTCTAACTTCCGGTAACCCCTGCCCTCTTCTCCTCCCTCTTCCCTTCCTTTGTCTTCCCTTATTCTTGTGGCCCCCTTCCCCCTTATCTTTCCCCTTCTCCCGCCCTCATGACCTGACCATCCCTTCCCCCGTCATCAGCCTGCGCATTTATTCCCCAACACCTTCCTTTATTCCATGGTCCACTGCCCTCTCCTGCTGGATTCCTTCTTCTTCAGCCCTTTGCCTCTTCTCCCTGTCACCTCTCAGCTTCTTACATCTCCTCCCTCCCCCACCCTCCTACCTTCCCCCCTCACCTGGACTCACCTATCACCTGAATTCACCTATCACCTGCCTGGATGTACTCCGGCCCGTCCCCCAACCTTTTCTGGCTTCTGCCCTCTTTTTCCAGTCCTGCTGAAGGATCTCGACCCGAAACGTCGACTCTTTATTTCTTTCCATAGATTCTGCCTGACCTGCTGAGTTCCTCAAACATTTTGTGTGTGTTGCTCCAGATTCCAACCACTGCAGAATCTCTTGTGTCTCAGTAATTGCAACCAAGTGAGTTAGAGTCAACAAACCAGTGAGCAAATATTATGGAGACACAAGAGACTGCAGATGATGTAATCAAGTTTTAGGCTCAGCATAGGAACCGTGATAAAGAAATGGAAGTCTGCAGTCCATAAACATACACTGCATATCAAAAATAAGTTCAAAAATGCCCATTTTGATCAAATGACTGATAGAGTTATCATAGAGAGCACATTGAAATTTGCAAATAATATAAAGCTAAGTGGAAAAGTAAGATGTGATCAGGAAGCAGGATCTTTAAAATAATTTCAGTGATTAAATGGTGGTCATAGTGACAGAATAACAAGGGGAACCGTAAAGTTATTAATTCAGATCAAAGGAATAGAAAAATGAGAGTGATTTTTAAATGGTGAAAAGCAATTAAAAGCTAATGTTCAGGGGGATCTGGGAATCCCTCTACTCTAACTACAATAAGTAACCAGTACAGTAAACAATTTGAAAAGTTAATTGAATGATGTTTTTATTGTAAGGGAGTTGAAGTATGAGAATAAAGAATATTGCTGCAATTACACAGGACTTCAATGGGACCGCAAATGGAGTATTTATGCAGTTTTGCTCTCCTTACTCGTGAGAGGAGTTACTTGCCTTGAAGGCAGTGCAAAGGCTGTTCACTCGATTGATTAAGTATGATAGGTCTATAGTCCTGAGAGTTTAGAAGATCTTGAGGGGATCTAATTAAAACAAGTAATATTAAGGAAAGATCCCCGAGCTAATATATTTAAAAATTGAAACTTTTTAAGACTGAGATGAGAGGAGAATTTTCTTCCTTTAGAAGACTATTAATCTTTACAATTCTCTTCCAAAGAATTGAGTATGTTTAAGGCTGAAATTGATAGATATTTTGACACATCAGCAATCAAAGGATCTGAGCAAATGACAGGAAGGGGAACAAGCCTGGGGATGAGCCATAATCTGATTAAATGGTGGAAGAGGTTTGAGGGACTGTATGGCTATACCTGCTTCTACTTTTTTCTAAAAACTTTAAAACCTGTAGTAATTCTTCTTTTCAGTATTCTAACCTCACAAATAATATTTAGCCAACCTGTGATATATGTCTCCACAGTGCACCAAACATAATTGAAATGACACAATGCAGATAGTGATGTTGTATAACACCAGACGCTGGCTTGGAGTTTCCATTTGAGTGTTTTAGTTTTTATAGTATGATTCGCACAATCTCAGTACCAATCTCAAGTTAAAGCATGAGATAGTACAGCCTTTTTCATTGCTTTTAAAGATATCATCTCTGGAATCTCTATCGCACTGGGTGGTAGAAACTGGATCATTGTAAGTACTTCAAAGTCAAAAGTCAAAGTTGAGTTTATTGTCCTATGCACAAGTACATGTATGCACAGGTACAAATAAAAACTTATTTGCAGCAGCATCACAGGCACATTGCATCAGATAAGCAGCATTCACAAGAAAAACATAAATTAAATATAAATTATATACAATTTTACAAGAAAGAACACAATTACAAGAACACAATTGGAACAAAAAAAAAGTCCATTTTAATGCAAAGTGATCAAAGTCGTCATAATGTTGCTAAACTGTAGTGATTAGGGTTGTACCAGATGGTTCAAGAAGTGAATGATTGAAGGGAAGTAGCCATTCTTAAACCTGATGGTGTGGGACTTCAGGCTTCTATACCTCCTGCCTGATTGTAGCTGCAAGAAGATGGTATGACCCGGATGATGGGGATCTTTGATGATGGATATTGCCTTCTTGAGGCAGCGCTCCCTGTAGATACTAATGATGGTGGGGAGGGATGTGCCCATGATGTATTGGGTTGAGTCCACTACTCTCTGCAGTTTCTTACTTCCTGCACATTCGAATTGCTGTACCAGACCATGATGCAACCAGTCAGGATACTT
>JAUZTB010000011.1:53960881-53972998 GCA_034780895.1 Rhynchobatus australiae
AGGGGGGGGAGGGGAGGGGAGGAGAGCAAGAGAGCAATTAACAAAAATTGACACCTTTTATACCTGAGATAAGAGGTACTCCTTAGCTAGCAAAAGTCCAATCAGGAAACCTATTAGATACCTGTGGCCAAACCAACCAATGAGAACACACATATTCACCTGATGAACAAACCAATAAGGTAGGAAGTGGCCATTCATTGTGCAGCTATACATGTTTAAAAAAAAACTAATTAAAACAGTCAAATCCAACAAGGCCAATGCTGGAGCTACTCCTGTTTCTAATTTGTGTAAATGACCTGGATTCACAAACTGAGTGCCCAGGTTTACAGATAATAGAAAATGCAGAGAAACTATGAGTATTAGAGGAGGCCACTCAGAAAACTGAGGTAGACAAGCTAATGTGTGTGAATAAATGGGGGGGAAGAAAATACAGGGCAGAAGTTGATAGCACACTTATTCCATGTTAAAATAGCCAGGGTTGAAACTAAAAGAGAACATGGAACATAAATTGATTCAATACAGTCATTAAAAGAGCGAAAGGAAGTTGAACTGCACAACCAAAATCGTAGATTCTCAGCTGGGGGGTTAATGGTACAACTTTACAGTGACTGAATCAGCTGAATCCTGAACATTGTTTCAATTCTGATCACCAAAGCAGAAGATAGAGGTTCCCTTGGTGAAGGAGGTACCAGCAAAAGGCTTCATCCCCCTGCATAAGTTCTGGGCCCGCTGTGATGTCAAGCTCTTCTTCCCTCACCACCACATCCGTGCTTATTTCGATGCCAAGCAATCCTTACACCCCACTGATGGCCCTTTCTCCTGTCTCCAACACTCCTCTTCCTCTTGGACACCCCCTTCTGGCCTTTTGCTCTCTCGCATCCTTTTCATTTCCAATTGCCGACGAGGCTTCAACCCTCTTGATTTCTCTACTCCCCTCATCCACTCCAACCTCACCCCTCCGAACGCACAACTCGCTGCTCACTCCCCACCAATCCCAACCTCAGCATCAAACCTGCAGACAAGGGCGGTGCTGTTGCAGTCTGGCAGACTGACTCTCAGACACCTTCCCATACATACCCCTGGACCATGACCCCACCAATGATCATCAGGCCACCTGCACTCCATCTGCATTGGCCATCTGAAGCTCCCTGTTGCCAGCTACTTAAATTCCCCTTTCCATTCCCACACCGACCTGTCTGTTCTTGGCCTCTTCCATTGCCAGGGTGAGGCCAAGTACAAGCTAGAAGAACAGCACCTCGTATTCTGTCTGGGTAGTCCACAATCCAATGGCATGAACGTTGAGTTCTCCAGTTTCAGGTAACCACTCCCCTTCTATTCCGTTTTCTCTCCTTCTGACCCACGCAGGTTCTCTTACACATCTCCTTCTTTCCAAACCACCTCCCCAGCCACATCATCCAGTTTCATTCCCCACCTCCATCCGCCCATCACCCACAGACTCCTCCCTCTGGTTCCCCTGCCCTAATGTTCCCATCTGTGCTCCATACTTCCTTTATTTGGTTCCACTCTGAGCCTTTAATTCTTTTCATTCCATAATCTTCAGCCCTTTGTGTTCTCTACTTATCACCTCACAGCCTCTGTTGCTATTTCCACCCTTCCCTCTCCCACCTGACTCTATCTGCCAATCAACCCCTCCTCACCTGGAACTACCTATCATTTGCCAGCTCTTGCCCCAGCTCTTGCCCCACCCCTTCCACACTCACCTTCCTCCCCCCACACACCTCTTTACGCTGACTATCTCCCCTCTACTGTTTCAGTCCAGATGAAGGGTCTTGACCCAAAATGTCGATCATCCATTTCCCTCTACGGATGCTGCCTGACCTGCTAAGTTCCTCCATTAGCTTGTTTTTTTTTTGCTCCTTGGGTCTGGATGTGAGTCATTATTGGATTATTTTGGGCTTTTCCATGAGAAAGCTGTCTGAGAGGCAATCTTATATAGGTGGGTAAACGTTTAACTGTCAATAAAAAAATTAATCCAGAATAATATTTGGATATCTAACTGCAAAATATAGACCTACACAATTTAGATGTATGCCAGATAATGTGCAGAAGTGGTTTTTGACTTTGGGTGATAGAGCAAAATGAGTGATGGAAATCAGCCATCAAACAAAAAATTGGGAGAGATGCAAAATGAGTTTCCAATATGCTATTGCTCATTTACATCATCAGAATCTACTCCAAAGAGCAGGTAACAAATGTACAGATAGAAGAAAATGGCCTATACTTCTCACTGCCTCAGTAAAGCAGCCAGTATAATCAAAGACCCCACCCACCCTGAACATTCTCTCTTCTCCCCTCTCCCATCAGACAGAAGATACAAAAGCCTGAAAGCACGTACCACCAGGCTCAAGGACAGCTTCTATCCTGCCGTTATAAGACTGATGAACGGTTCCCTAGTATGATAAAATGGACTCTTGACCTTACAATCATTATGACCTTCACCTTATTGTCTACCTGCACTGCACTTTCTCTGTAGCTGTTACACTTGATTCTACCTCAATGGACTGTGTAATTAATTGATCTGTATGAACGGTATACGACAAGTTTTTCACTGTACCTTGGTATATGACAATAATAAACCAATTCCAAAATTATTACCCTGGAAACAGCAGATATGTTTGTCTCTCTGTGTATGAAGCAATCTGGGGGGTGAATACTCCTGCCCTGATCTTCTGTCGACCTTGAGCCATATTAAATCCTCTGAAAATGCTATGAAAGAAATTGCAATAGTAAAAAGAAAATCTTCATGTTAAACAATCGTCTAAAAATAAAACAAGAGGCCTGCCCAGTTTATTTAACCTGGCTATTTGTTCAGTTTGAAATGCTGTTTAGTACTAATATTTCAATGTTAGAAACAATCCAAATGCAAAATGGTTTGCTTCAGTTTGTAAATGAACCACTAACTCATTTAGTGTGTGATATTTTCCTTTCCCAAGTCAGTGTTTCAGTGGACATAAGTAAACTTTAGATTATTTCCAATGGATGATACCACACACTCATTCTTCAGTGCAAATGGTCATTCACTGAGATGCTCAGTTTAGTGAAATGGAAGCAGGTAGCCATGCCAACACCTGCTACATTCCCTGAAAAATTGTACAGTTCTGTAGCCATTTGCACAAATTATGGCTCTAGATGCATTGCAATGAATCAAAGTGGTTGGTTCACATAGCACACTGAGAAAGGAATTAATTACAGTAATGTTTGTTCCGTCAACGTTGCTGATGTATTAAAACTGAGGCTATTGAGCTGGCAGCTTAACAAGTAGGAAAAATATTCAAGTGCACCTAACCTGTATATCTGATAAATGTACCTTGTACAATATAGTGTCCTTACGACATTCTTTTCTCTGTGTTAGTACGACAGTTAAATGGCTAGCTTTCTCCTTCATTTCATTTTAAATTACTTAACAATGTAGGCCTTCTTAAATTTTCTTGAAGTCTTAGTTTTCAGTTTACTGTTTAACTGATAACTATGTGGCACTGTGGTGCAGCTGTTGGAACTGCTGCCTCACAGCACCAGAGACCCAGCTTCAATCCTGACCTTGGGTGCAGTCTGTGTGGAGTTGTATGTTCTCCCTCTGACTGTGTGGGCTTCCCCTGAGTATTCTGAGTTCCCCCCAGATCCCAAAGAAATACCCCTGGTGTGTAAGTGAGTGGTAGAATCTGGAGGAATTGATGGGATTATTGTGGGATCAATGTAAATGGGTGGTTGATTGTACAGACTCAGTAGACGAAAGGGCCTGTTTCCATCTGTATCTCTATGACTCTTATATAAGTTGGTTAACAGACAGAGCTTGATCATTAACATAGAACAGTACATCACAGGAACAGGCCATTTGGCCCATGATGTTGTGTCGAACTAATTAAATGCCTAATGAAACCAATCGCTTCTGCTTACACAATGTCCATATCCTTCCACTCTCTGCACATTCATGTGCCTATCTAAGAGCCTTTTAAATGCCTCTATCATATTTGCCTCCACCACCACCCCTGGCAGCACACTCCAGGCACCAACCACTCTCTGTGCAAAGAAAAAAAGCTTGCCCAGCACATCTCCTTTGAACTTACCCCCTCTCTCCTGAAATGCATACCCTCTGGTATTAGACATTTGGACCCTGGGAAAAAGATACCGGCTGTCTATCATATCTATGCCTTTCATAATTTTGTGAACTTTTATCAGGTTTCCCCTCAGCTTCCACCACTCCAGATAAAAACAACCCAAGTTTGTCCATAGCGTCTAATAAGACATGGAGTGGGTGCAAGGCTTCCCTAGACAAGGGGTAATCATCAGTGGAAGTAACTCTTATGAACCTGTTAAGAGCTAGTTCAAGAACAATTTGAGAGCGATCTCAGTCAGGAAATAACAGAGTTTCTTCTTTAGCACAAATGAATACTGATAACTAATTAGAGAGCAGAGATTAAAATTAGATAAGGCTGTGCATTTGGGACCATATACTGTTTGGTTATCTGGGAAACTAGAAATTTTCTGACTGTTACATCGATGATTCTTTCGCATTGACTTTTCAGCACCTTTCATTATCCATGCAAACATTGACAAATCCCACATCACTGCTCCACTCGGCTCTGGTTAAAGAGAATCTGAAGCATTAACTTTGTTTTCCTCTCCATGGATAGTGCCCGATCTGCCTAAGTATTTCCAGTATTTTCTCTTTTTATTCCACTAAAAGAGAAATCAGTCTTCCTGCTGCGTCACATTCCCACAAAAGCAGAAGTGTATGGCCAATTTACACAGAATGCTGAATGTAAATGTTCTGCTCTTGATATATTGCCATTTGTCAACAACACCATTGGTTTGATTACAGGTGTACAATATGCATTATAGCATGAGCATCAATGGAAAAGTAAAGGATGGATCACTGGAAATTGATACTGAAAACAACCTTGAGACTTTCAGAACTGGAAGTGGCAATGAAGAGGCAGTGGAAGTTCATGATTTTCAAACTGTAAGTCAAACTGTGTATTAAAGCTTAAAAGTTTCCAGAGTTACTACGTTTTAAGACTGCAGATGTGAATGCATATGGCTGCAACTGGTTCATCCATTGACCAATGGATCCAGCTCTGCCATATAAAAATGTATCAATCCCTGCTCTTGTCCACTAAAATAATTCACCAAAGAAAAACAGGATCATTCTGAAACACAAAAATAACTTCCGGTTTCTTTCCACTCTGCAAATCGCCTTTTTAAATTCTTCTCCCCATCTCCTCCGACATCACTTCCAATGAGTGCAAAGAGTTCATGGGATTTTTTGATAGTGGGACTGAGACGATGAAGTCTGTTGACACTGCCTCCATCCTTCCTCACCCTCACCCACTGAACCAACTTTCTTTAACTTTCCCCTTGTCCTAGTCCCAAATTCACAACTTTTGATACTTTCTCATCCCCCTCATTGAACTCTGCAAACTCATTCTGTCCACCTCTGTCCCTCCACTGTATTCCCATTGACTGCTGATCTTCATATCCCCTTTGTCAGCTGACACTACCAATGGATCTCATTCTTAAGTACTGTGCCCTTCCCTTCTAATTTGCTATCATCAACTATCTCCTCAAAATACCAAACCATGGCCCCTCCATTACTGCGAAATACCTTCCCACCTCTAACATGCCTTTCTTCTCCAATCTCCCTAAGCATGTTATAACCTCCCAATTGCATGGTCAATGTTACCAAAACTCTTAATTTGAATCCTTTCAATCCACTTTTCATATCACCACAACATTGATCAGAATCACTAGTGATATCCTGAGTAATCTATCCCTCTTTGCCTTTCTCAATTATCTTTCTGCCATTGACATTGTGATTATATCTTCCTTTTCTCACATGTCGGCACTGTCATCTGACACTCACAGTTCTAGTCTTGTCTGTCAATAATAGTCAGTGAATCATCACCCATGGTTTCTCCTCATATCCACACCATTGCTTCCAGTTTCCAATGGGAACCCATCCTTGACCTTCCCCTACTTCTCATTTCTGTGCTGCCCCTCATTCACGTCATCCAAAAACATGGTGTCATTTTCCATATGAGTGGTGAAAGCACCTGGCTTTAGCTCACCAACTAACTTGAGCCCCATCCAACTTTCCTAAAATATCAGACTGTTTGCCCAACATACTGGATAAGAAAAACTAAATGTAAGGCAGACCAAAGTCATAATTTTTGGTCATTTTCTAAGCCACAGCCTTTCTCCCAGACTGTTTGCTATCTTGGTGATATATTTCACCCTTGGTGATGAGTTCCAGACCCCATCTTTATGTTATCACAAAAACTTGCTAATTCCATCACCTTAACATTTCCTGGTTCTCTCCAGCCTCAGCATATCTGCTGATGAACCCTCAGAACTTGTCTTTGTTACCTGTAGACTTGAATCTTCTAACACATTCCTGGCTGTCCTACCTCATTTTACTCTATAAAGATTTGAAGTCATCCAAGACCGCTGCCTGTGTCCTGAGCTGCACTGTTCCATTAACCCATAACTCCTGTGCTGGTTAAACCACATTAGTCTTTAAAGTTCTCATCCTTGCTTATGAACACACTCATGGTCTTGTCTCTCCCTTTCTCTATAATCTCTCTCACTCTGTAACCTTCCGCAATATTTCTATTCCTCTCATTTTTGCCATCATTATTCCCAATTTTTAATTGTTCTGCCATTGGCAGCTTTGCCTTCACCTCTAACAGCACAGTTCTGAAATTCTCTCCCTAAGCTTTTCCCCCTCTTTATCTCTTTTCCTCTTTTCAAGGACCCTTTAAAACCCAGTTCTTTGACCTGACCTTGGGATATCTGTCTTGTGTCAGTGTGTTCTGTTCTTATTTAATAACTGTCTCAGCACCATATTTTGTTCAACAATGCTCTTATTAGACACATCGGAATGTTTTTGCTACTTTAAAGGTGGTATACAGTATATTTCTAAATTGTTCAGGTTCTCTCTTCTGGTTCATTAAGTGTACATTGATTTACACCAATCCATCTTCATCCGAAACCATTTTTATATTGCAGTGTGTTTTGAATATGATTCCCATAAGTCGAACTTTAAGGAGGGATATCTGATCTAAGGGAGGGACACATGCGGTGGAGACCATTCGGTGGCCAGTAGCTGGTGACAGGATTTTAATGGAGCCAGGCAACACATGCCTGTCCCTCCTGACTCCAAAGATCCTGGTTCTGTGGTGGTTATGGCTCCTTATGGGGGAAGTTATTTTTCATGCAGTGCCCTTGAGCAGAACATGTTCTGTCTTCTGCTTCGTGCAAGTTTCATTAGAATCCTACAGCCAGCACTGGATTCTGTATTTTATTGTTCCATAACATTTCAGTCCCCTTTGGGTGAGAATGCTGGTTGCCTATTTCGAGGTCCACACTGTCAAACCATGGACAGAGTGCTCATGATCTTAAGTTTAAAAAAAACTAAAATCTCACCTGCAACATGATTTCACCATGACTGGGAATGAATGAAAATTGCCTTTGTATCATTCTCTGTAAAATAGCTACATGCCCTGAATATTTGGGAATTAATGCTTTTTTGTAAATGCAGTTCAAGGCACATTTCAAAAAGCCAAATAGATCAGGGCTAAGAAAGAGAGAACTTGCTTTAAAATAGAGTTTATTATAATCTCAGGTGTTTTAAAAATCGTACACATTTTTTTTCAAGTGTAGCAACTGCTGTGGCATAGGAAATGCAGTGGCTAATCTGTACACAGTATTCTCCCAGAATAGCAAAGTGATGATGCCCTGATAATCTGTTGTTGTGGTAATAGACTAGGGAGATATTAGTTGCAACACAAGGGAGAACTCCCCTACTCTTCCTCAAGTAGTGTCATGGGAATGTTTACATCCACCTGAGAGGATCCTAGTTTAATATCATGTCCTCAATGCAACTTAGATTAAGTGTGCAGGTCTCCAGAGTGGGGCTTGAACCACAAGCTCTGGCTCTGAGACAAAAGCACTGCTACTAAACCAAGGCTACTTGTTCCTTGAAAAGTTGACAACAGAATTGTAAATTGTTTCACTTGTTTTACTTGCTCATTCTTCCCAGTAATGTGAGGAACTACAGGCGTGCATGTAGATTATTAACTGCAAGTAATTTCTATTGTACAGGGAATCACAGGAATTCACTTTGCTGGAGGAGAGAAGTGCTACATCAAAGCGCAAGCTAAAGCACACCTGCCGGATATCGAGAATCTGAAAACAGAAGCAGTTTCATTTGAGCTTGTAGGTGTTAAGTGGATTTGAATTTCTAATGATTTTAGATCTGCAAGACCCAGGTAACAAAATCTTTAAAGGGAGAAAGCGAATCTAATAATGCTATTTGGAGCTGTGGTTTGCAGCATCTTTCAACTGAACGTATGCATAAATTGCAGGCCCCTTGATTTCCCCAGACCTCCTCACCACGTCAATCAAAGATGCAGCTTGCTGCAGGGTAAGATTTTCCCCTTGACTGTGACATTCAGATTCGTAAGGGTCTCTGGCCTAGTTGCTCAGATTTTATGAATTTCATGCACTGGGATAGTTGAGAAAAAGCATCTGGTCTACTGGCCTACAGTCCCAGTGGAAAGGCAAGAAATGAAAAACAAAGACCTGTGTGCACAATGCACAACCAAACTAAATAGGTTAATCCCTGCTAATATAGCAGGCAAGGGGATGGCTAATGGTTTATGGAGCAGGTTCAGCTCAGGAATCTTTCAATTTAATCATGTACTTTTTAAAATCTGAACAATTTGCACATGACAGGGTGGCAGTGAGTCTATTATAGATGAGCAGCCGCAATGCATTACACCTTCTCCCTTGTCTATTATTAGTAGCCAGAGCCCACCTGGGCTAATTAATGGGATTACTGATATGCAAATTAGATTCAGATGAGACAGAAAGAGGTGGCACCTTAAATAATGTCTGTGGCAGGTCGGAAAATTGAAATAATGAGGACTCTATACGTGTACTAATCTAGTAAAAGTGATGTTTAATTATATTTTAATTTTTGACCAGTCACCTAACACTTTTCAGCTGAGGATTTCATTAAAAAATTGCAATTTGAGGGGCTATGTTCAATTAAGATTTGAATTGAAAAATTAATGTGATTTTTATTAAACTGACAGGTTGTAAAGAACCATGAGTGAATTCCTGGCTTGTGGGCTCAGAAAACATTTTTGACTGGGATTGTAGCTATACCTCTGATAACCTGTATGTGGTATAACATATACTATATATGTAATTGCAATAAAAGTGTGCAGCCAGTATGAACACAACTATTACCTTTACAAGCAGGAAAATTGGTCCCTGACTCCTTCAAATCTTCAGATCGAAGTTGCTTCAGTCTGCCTTGAAATGGGTAGTCCAAGGGCCAAAGCGCTAGTTGGAATGGGGTCAGTGGTCTGAAACACAGCCATATTCATATAGGACCATATGGGGTCAAGCCATGCATCATAATGACTGAAAGAAGTTTGTGACAAACTGCAGTCTGAAGAGAAAGAGGAACATGACAGAAGGTGGCATGACTTCCACAACAAGAACAAAAACTGCATTTAACCAATAGAAACTGTAAGTAAAGCAAAAAAGGGTGAATAGAAACAGCAAAGTACACTATCATTAGGCAAGAATGTTCCACATCTGCTCTGCCTTGAGCTCACAGAAGTGCAGAGGACTGAAGATATGGATTGGAAAACTGAATTTGGTAAGGGTCCCTCTTTTTTGTTATAAATTCAAGAACATATTGGCCAATCAAAAAATTAGAAAGTGAGTGAAACTGTACAATTGCTGAATTCACATTTAAAGTCATGCGGTAATTGATTGTTATTTATCACACTGTATATTAGCTATGTTGTCACAAAGCTGATTTAAAGATTGTTAATATGGATCTTTCCTCTTTCTGCAGATGGGGTGGTGACACTTGCGGGCTGCCCCCAGTACACTCTATGCAAAAGATACATTTCACTGTGTTTCGATGTACATGTGACTAATAAAGAAATCTGATCTGATCTGATCTGGATCTGGATTATCCAATGTCCAAGAATATGCTGCATTGCAACATTGGGCAGCTTTAAATCAGATTGAGGAACCAAAAGGAACGTCATTTTTGGTAGCTAACAAATATGCAAGTTCCATTGCTCAAAAGAAAGCAAGAGATTTTACATTTAATCACAAACTAACAGGCTCAAGAAATATACTTTTAAAATATTCCACTTCAACCTTAGCATCCTTGAGATCATGGACTAATATGCCAGCTGCCATTATTTTGGCATTCCCCAGTTCCAAGAGAACAATGTATCAATGAGTCAAAGAGATATTGGAATGACAATTTCAAGCTCATTGACATTGCAAAATACAGTCGTCAGTAGAAGAGTAGGTAAGTATGGATTTCAGCAGGTTGGTCACTTGGAAACCTAGAACATCAGTAGGATATTTTGACATCCTCGTGGCACATATAATGAGAGACTGAGAAGATAAAGCAAAGGAAGGCAACTTCGCAAACATGTAATCTATGCTTGCCCGATTTAAGAGAATCATTTTACAATCATGGACACTTGAGGAGCTTTCATGCACAGTCATCTCAATGGCACATGCAAGAGGCACAAGAACCACTTCAGAACACATGGGAGTAACGTAATGAAATCACACGATATTTATGAGGCACAACAGGCACATTTTTAACAAACTTTCTTCTAGGAGTGACAACGAATGTACAAAATGGACATATATATAATTGGCAACAGCAGCCAATGAAATTCAATAACAGTTATTACTTCCTTTGGGAGTAAGGAGTAACATTTCTGCATTTTCTCAAATCATAGCTTGTCCTTGTGATCTATAAGTGACTGTACAGGCAAGACAAGTAGATATCTGAAACTAAGTTTGTACAAGATGGTCCCTTCATTAAAATAGGTGGTGAGGAAACTTTCAGAAACCTTCAATGTTGATGCTGGTATCTTCTTTGCTGGAACCTGCACAGCCCTTTTATAGGACAATGCAGTTGAACTTAATGCCTCTCTGAGTATTCCAATTATGACAGGATTGCACATGTGGATTCACCTCAACAGCCTTACTCATTGTGTTTTAATCAACTGGTTTATGTAATAGAAAATACTGGAAATACTCAGTTAGGCACCATCTATAGAGGGAGAAACAAAGAGTTAA
Source organism: Rhynchobatus australiae (assembly GCA_034780895.1). Taxonomy (NCBI): domain Eukaryota; kingdom Metazoa; phylum Chordata; class Chondrichthyes; order Rhinopristiformes; family Rhynchobatidae; genus Rhynchobatus; species Rhynchobatus australiae. The sequence continues at coordinate 53,972,033 of JAUZTB010000011.1, forward strand.
CATTTCAGATAAATGAGGATTTACCGGAAACTAGGAAATCAAATATGTTTTAAGTTCCAGAAAAGGTAGACATATAACAACTAGTAGGGATCAGTGCTGGGACTTCTGTTGTCCAAAAATGTAGGTGGGCTGCTTAGTCAGTTTGCAGACAACATGAAAATTGGCATTGTTATGGATATTGAGGAAGGTTGTTAAAGGATACAGCTGGATAAAGATCAGTTGCAAACATGAGTGGAGAAATGGCAAATGGAGTTTAATCCATACAAGTGTGAGGTGTTGCACTTTGGGAGGTCAATTGTAAGGGGAAGGTATTGCAGTTAATAGCAAGGCCCTTAGGAGCATTGATGTGCAGAGGGACCTTGGGGTGCAAGTTCATAGCTCCCTGAAAGTGGCAGCACAAGTAAATAGGGTGGTAAAGAAGTTGTACGGCATACTTGCCTTTATCAGTCAGGTTATTGAGTATTAAAGTTGGCAAGTCATGTTGCAGAGGTATCGTGTGCAGTTCTGGTTGCCACAGATGTGATCAGTATAAATTGACATCATGGTTGGCACAGACCTTGGGGGGCTGAAGAGCTGTTCCTGTGTTCTATGTAAGACCATAAGATCATAAAACATAGGAGCAGAATTAGGCCATTCAGCCCTTCGTGCTCCGCCATTCGACCATGGCTGATTTATTTTTCCCTCTCAACCCCATTCTCCTGCCTTCTCCCTGTAATCTTTGACATCCTTACTAATCAGGAACCTATCAATGTCCGCTTTAAATATACCCAATGACCTGGCCTCCACAGTCGTCTGTGGCAATGAATTCCACAGATTCACCACCGTCTGACTAAAGAAATTCCTCCTCGTCTCTATTCTAAAGGGACGTCCTTCTATTCTGAGGCTGTGCCCTCTGGTCTTATACCCTCTCACTACTGGAAATATCCTCACCACATCCACTCTTTCCAGGCCTTTCAATATTCGGTA
>JAUZTB010000011.1:54058964-54073705 GCA_034780895.1 Rhynchobatus australiae
TGGTCCAAGAGATTAGGCAGTTAAGTTCTCCATTACACTCTTCATGACATTTGTTACCTTAAATTCTTCCCCAACATTAGGCACCTATTCTCTATTCCTGCTGCACCTACATCCTCCTGAAGACAGAGGCAAAGTGTTTATTAATACCTCTTCCATTTTAAAAAAAATATAACAATCCCTATTGCCATAGGACCCACAGCTATTTTTACTTTCCCCCTTTTCACATAACTGCAGAGGTTCAATATTTTGTCATTTCACACTTAATCTAGTTTCTCTTTTATAAATCTTTTGTTCAATTATTGCTCCTTCCTTGACAGTCCCAATCCTCCAATCTACATTTATTGGCAACGTTTTAAGAGTCTTTACTTATCCTATCCTTAATTTCCTAAGTCAGCTACATACATATAAATCCCTTTTGTAGAATTTATTTATCAAAAACAACGCTTCTTAAATTGAGAGAATTTCAAAATAATTTTTTTTTATATACCTGTTATTGTTCATCTACTGGAAAACACCATAATCTATTTTCTCAATTATTCAAGTTCCAAGTCTCTGGTTTCTGACCTCTGACATTTGTAAACTTTTACAAAGATAACAAGCTATAAGAGGTTTTTTTTTTAAAACTGAAATACACTGTAGATTCCTCCCACCCCCAAAAGCTTTTTGACATCACTTCAGAGATCATGATTTAAACATTACATAAAGGAAGCAAATTTGGTTGGTCTTCTGAGCTCACTATTCAAAGTTACCATGGTGTAACAAACTTATTTTTCCATTCTGTTGGCAGAATTCAGCAATTACTGAAGAATTCAAACTAAGCTAATGGCATCATTAACAATAATTATCATCAAGCACACATTTAATTATGGGCCTTATAATAAATTTCACAACTGACCTGTTCTTTAACCTCAATATCTCTGGCATTCACTGGTTGGAATATAGTCCTTATTAATTGGAGAGGATTTTAATGCTAAAATGTCACATGCATAATCATAACTAAATGAACAAAAGCATAGTATTTAAAACCGAGAACACCGAAGTGATACACCAGTCATATTTACAAATTCTAAAATTAACTGCCCACTTGAAACTTGTACCATAAAATTTATAATATTTTATGACATGGGGAAAATTAATTCTATATCCTAATAATTTCCAGCAATTTAAAAAATAGTGGAAGTAAATTGTCCATGAGAGCTCTTCCAACGAATGTCTTAACTGCAGCATAAATTCCAATTGCACAAGTAGACAGATTTCAAAGTTTCAACAATTCAAGAGAACCAGAGGAAATTTCCTGTTTATATTGTTGTACAAGTGTACATGTTAAAAAACTAGTTAGGAGCTTACCATATCTAGCATGACAGACGCTTCACATCTGACTAATGGAGAGACTACTTTGCTTGTACTTATTTCATTATGAAGGTCAAAATCACCAATGGGAAGAATTGAGAGGGAAGGACCCTTTCAACAATTGTTCAAATTCTCCTTTCCAGTAGAGATGAAAAATCTTCATCAGATATCAGCAGCACAAAGCAGCTAACAACAAATCTTTGACTAGAACACAAGAAAATAGGAAGGGAAGGCCATAAAGCCCTTCAAGCCTACCCCATCATTTAATATGATCATGGTTGATTTATGCTGGCCTCGACTCCTCTTCTGTGCCATTTCTCCATGCCTCTCTATTCCTTGAGCTTTCAAATATTTATCCATCTCCACTTCAACTACTTCTAATGGTTCAGCCTCCACCACCCATACATTTCATATTGTAACTTCATGATGTCATTAAAATGACATTTTCCACACAATATCATTTTGCCTCTGAACACTTATTTGTCTTTCATGCAAAAACTCTGTTCATCATCACAGCACATAAAACTTTGAAGTAGCCAAGTACTTGGACTTGCCAACTGATTTACTTGTGTTTGAGTAGGTTTAACAAATGCAAAGACATCTCTTCAAGTGGTTACTAAGTGTACACTCATGGTGCAACTTGACACATCCAAAGCTAATAGAAAAGGCTCAACAAACAACCTCATTGTTTAAGTCTAACACTTGGATGCAAAAGTTAAAGCATCTATCATGACCAGTTTCAGTCTGAAATAACAAGTAGATCTCAGCCTGCTCCAGGGGTCCAAACCAATTTGATGCTAGTCTTTAGCCAACGTGATTCAACTGATGTGCCACCAATAAGAGTGCACAAGACAAAGGAAAGACTATAAGTCTACTATTCCAACAGCGGGGCTAAAGACCGGTGGACCTTGTTCAGGAGGACTTCTACTCAAGGTACTTTAACAGCAAGTAATGCAACTAGCTGAAAGTATCCAAAATTGTTCCAGGTATTTCCCGTCCATAGAAAGGAGACCTATTTCACATGGACAAAAATAGTGCAAGCAAGACAATGGACAAGATTGAGAAAACTAGTGACAGAAAGTCAGTGAGCAATTAATCCAAGCACAAGCCAAACATGAAGACATTCCAAAGTGACTTACAGCTACAAAAGTAACTGAAAAAACTAAGAGCTTATGCTTTTTTAAACTGTCAAAATTCTCATCTGAAGTTTCCATTGCATTAAAATTTACAAATATTTTAATTTGTAGACATAATTTTCAGTGCTATCAATTTTTGTTTACAATTTTAGTAAAATTGAAAGATCTGCATCAGTATTATTAGCCCTTTACCCCAGAGCAAAAGTATAAATCTAAGAATATACACATCAACTGACACAGATCACTCATACTCTAACTTCATGGCATGGCATATAAAATCACTTTATCTTGAGTTTTTTATGCAAACAAAAAACTCCCATCAGCATAGCATATATAAATCTTCAAGGTGCTCTGAGTTTTTTTCCAATCTGTTCCTTCTGTGGCAGTAAGTGACTTGGAATGCCTTAATATTCCATGTTCGTTTTGTGCTTGGATTAATCATTTGCTGACTTGCTGTCACCAGTTTTCTCTTTTTTTCTATTGTCCTTTGCCTGCACTGTTTCTGTCTACATGAAATCTATCTCCTTTCTATGGATGGGAAATACCTGGAACCATTTCACACTGTCGGCTAGTTGCCATATTCACTGCTGAAGTATCTTGGATAGGAGTAGATCTTGTTCAGGAGGACAGCTCTATCACCCCACTATCTGAATAGCAGACCTGTTTGTCTTTGCTATGTCTTGTGCACTTTGTTTTTTGGTGGTATATCAATACAATTATGTTGGCTGAAGAATAGCATCAAATTGGTTTGGACCTCTGGAGGAAGGTTGGATTTGCTAAAAATTTTTTACTCGCTTTTGAGTAAGTTTATCAATTACAAGAACATCTCTCCAGCCTAATTACAGCAGTAAGTCTTTCAAATTTTACAGCATTTTTTTTTAAACATTTTATTGCCATCAAGCAACAATTTAAGCATTTAAAGGTCTGGTATCAAATGTTTTAACAGTCAGAATCTCAGTGACTTAGAAGTAAATCATTTATAACCCAATTGTTAGAGTTTCTCTGAAAACACTTAATTCAGCTCAGGGATCATAAATAACCACATGTTCAGGAAATATCACCAAATGTCATGAATTTCCAAACAGGAAAGGATGCATTATAATGCAGGGCTAAGCAACTCAAAACTCCTGGGTATTCTAAGATATTGTTACCCAGTGCCAATCAAGGTACATGGAGGTAAAAGAGTGAATGGACCATCAGAAACAGTAGACAGAAGATTTTGGTGGTGCAGGAATCTCCACAAGCTAGTTGTACTTATTAACTAGTTTTTCAGACTTGAATATCAGGGTTAGTGACAGCTGCTTGGAGATAAGCAGCAAGAGTAAATCTCCAACAACAGAAAAAGATTTCACTGCATGGGGGAGGGAGGGGAAATAAAATTGCAGAAATCATTAGGCATAAACAGTATTTTCTGTAACTACCACTATGGTGCCAGGGTAAAGGATATCACCGAATAGATGGAAGATATTCTCTGCATAGGGGAGAGACAACAGCCAGAAGTTGACATCCATATTTGAAACTAGGATAAACAAACTATTAATCTTTTAAGCCAAATATCAGAGGATGAAAAAAGATTAAAAATACATGGCTTAAAAAAACCCACTAGATTTCTCCCTGTACCATGTACTGATGAATAGAGACAAGACAGCAGAAGTAAATGCATGGCTGCTGTGGTATTATAGAAGGAACAAGTGTGATGTTCCTATGCACCTGCTGTCATCATCCTTGTTGGTGATGGAGGTTATGGGTTTGAAGTTGCTGTCAGGAGAAGCCTGAGTAAATACTGGCACAGCATTTTGTAGATGGTATGTACTGCAGCCATTGTCTGCTGGCAGTGGAGGGAAGAAGTGCTGAGGGTGATTTAATGGGATGCCAATCAAGCTGCCTGCTCGTCTTGCATGGTGTCAAGTTTCTTCAGTGTTTTTGGCACGAAACTCTTCTAGGCAAGACAATATTCTATCACACTCCTAACTTGCATCCTGCAAATTGTGGAATGGCCATAGATGTCAGGATGCACAGCCTCTGACTTGCTCATGTGGCTGTTCTGGTTGTATTTTTGGTCAATGGTAGTGATCAGATAATCACCCCACGATATTGGTGGTGGTGACTCTGCCGTCATAATTTCATTTAATGCCAAGGGTAAGTGGCAAGGCACATTCTTGGCACTTGAGTGGTATGCATGTTAATTGCCACTTCTCACCCATGCCTACGTAGGTCCTGCTGCCTGCAGGCATGGACTGCTTCATTTGCTGAAGTGGTGTGAAGGGAATTAAACATTGTGAATTACAGTAAGCGTCCCCACTTCTAAACTTGTGATGGTAGGAAACAGCTGAACGTGGCAGAGGCTGGCACACTGCTCTGAGGAGCTCCTGCAGTGATGTCTTAGGACTAGGATGACTGACCTCTGACAACCACTACCATCTTCCTGAGGTATGTCTCCAACCACCTGAGTACTTTCCATTGATTTCAGTTTTACTAGAGCACCTTGATGCCACACTTAGTCAAATGTTGCCTTGATGTCAAGGGAAGCCATTCTCACCTCACTACTGGAATTCGACCATACTTGGATCAAGGTTGTGATGAGATGTGGAACCAAGTGTTTTTGGTGAAACCCAAAACGGGTATCATTGAGTAGGTTACTGCTAAGTGCTGTTGGACACCACCTTCAATGACAACATTTATTGCCTTGTAGATAACCAATAGTAGACTGATTAAATTTAGAATATAGAACAGTACAGCACAGGACCAGGCCCATCAGCCCACAATGGCTGAACTGAACACAATGGCAAATTAAACTAAATCTCTTCTGCCTGCACACGATCCATATCCCTCCATATTCATGTGTCCATCTAAAAGCCTCTTAAACGCTACCATATCTGCTTCCACCATCACCACTGGCAGCCTGTTCCAGGCACCTACCACTCTGTGTAGAGAACTTGCCCTGTATATCTCCTTTAAACTCCTCACCACCTTAAATGCATGCCCTCTAGTATTTGACATTTCTGACCTGGGAAGAAGATTCTGACTGACATGGTAAGGCAACCACTCTCCCCAAGACCGCAAGAAATTACAGCTCAGTCCATCACAAAAACCAGCCTCCACTCCATGGACTGCCTACACTCCCGTTGCCTCGGAAAAGCAGCCAGCATAATCAAAGACCCCTCCCACACCAGACATTCTTTCTTCTCCTTCCATCAGGCAGAAGACACAAAGCTCGAAAACATGCACCACTGGGCTCAAAGACAGTTTCCATCCCGCCATTATGAGACTCTTGAATGGACCTCTTATGTTAAAGATGAACTCTTGACCTTACAATCTACTGTGTCATAGCCCTTGCACCTTAAAATCTACTTGCACTGCACTTTCTCTGTAACTGTAACACTACATTTTGCATTCTGTTATTGCTTTTCACTTGTACTACTTTGATGCACTTAACTTTTGAAATGATCTGTATGGATAGCTTACAAAACTAATTTTTTCTACTGTATCTCGGTACACGAGTTTGTACGTTCTCCCTGCGTCTGCATGTGTTTCCTCTGGATGCTCTGATTTCCTCCCACATTTCAAAGACGTGTGGGTTAGGAAGTTGTGGGCATTGCTATGCTGGTGCCGGAAGCATGGCAACACTTGGGGGCTGCCCCCAGAACACTATGCAAAAGATGCATTTCACTGTGTGTTTCATTGTACATGTGGCTAGTAAAGAAATCTTAATCCTAAACCAATTCCAGCAACTATGCCTCTCATAGTTTTATAAACTTCTTTTGGGTCTCCCCTCAGCATCCACGTTCCAGAGAAAACCACCCAAATTTGCCCAACCTCTCCTTATAGCTCATTCCCTCTAATCCAGGCAGTATCCTGGTAAACATCACCGGTACCCTTTCCGAAGCCTCCACATCCTTCTTGTAATGGGGTGACCAGAATGGCCCACAATACTCCAAATGCAGCCTACTTTTTGTCAACAGAACATACCTGGACAATTTTGCACATTGTTTGTTGTATCAGTGTTGTAACTGTACTAGAATAGGTTGGCTAGAGGTGTAGCTCATTCTGGACCAGAAGTCTGTTTTCAACAGTTTCTTGATATCAAGTGAAATCAAATTGGCTGAATAGTGGCTTCTGCAATGATGGTTATCTCAGGATGAAGCCACAATGGATTATCTATACAGGATTTCTTGCTAAACATGACTGCAAATGTTTCAGCTTTGTCTCTGGCACCCCCTATGCTGGGCCCTGCCACTGTTGATGGGATCTTCTTGGAACCTTTTATCCCATTAGCTGTTTAATTGCCCATTCACAAGATGTGGGTTGGACTGCAGATATTCAATCTGATCTGTTGGCTGTGAATCACTTAAATCTGTCTATTGCATGCTGTCTAAACTGATTAGTATGCATGCAGTCTTGCAGTGCAGCTTCAGTGGGCTAACACCTCATCATTTTTATGCCTGATGCTGTTTCTGGTATGCCCTTCTGCACTCCTCATTGAACCAAGTTTGGTCCAATGGCTTGGTATTAATGATAGGTTGAGGGCTATGCTACACCATGTGATAACAGATTATGGCAGCATACATCTGATGCTTTTGCTGATGGTTATATACGCACACACACAGAAAGGTATAAATGAGAACACCTGTCAGAAAACCTCAAAGGCATGTAACATAAAGAGCAGTAAAATATGAAAATAACAGTATAAAAAGATGCAAGGAGAGGAATTTTTGATACGTTCATACAACTGACTCCAATACGAAAGCAGTGAATAGATACATCCTGCCCAGAAAATGCAGAACTCATCCAACCCAGCTATTACCACTTCATCAGCCTATTTTCAAATCATTTTAAACACAATTGAAAATTAAGCTGACAGAGTTATGAAGTGGCATTTATTCACAAATAAGCCACTTACCAGTTTTGCCAGGAACGCTTAGCTCCAGACCTCATCACAACCTTAGCCCAAGTGCAGCCCAAAGAGCTGAATTCTAAAGATGAGCATAGAATAATTTCCTTCAATAGCAGCATTTGAACAAACCCAGCATCAAGCAGCTCAGGTAAAAATGAAGTCAAATAGCATCAAAAGTAAAAACATTCCACAGCTTGAGTTTTACTAACTTGTAGGAATGGAATAATTGGGAAATAGCTGTGGTTGTTAGAGTCAATCACCCCAGCCCATTTCAGAAGCACCTCTGGTCAGTTTCACAGACAAACATCTTCAGCTGCTTCATCAACTGTCCTTTTTGTGCAGGTTGCAGGGGTGGTATGTGCATGTGGAAAGAGAGGGGTTGGGGGTGGTTGTGTATATTGATGAATACCATGTGGTCAGTGATTGAAACAGTCAATGTTGCATGAAGACCCTAGGTTGAAAAATGGCACAGGAGTGCTAAGCCATGTTCATCTCCAGCAGGAGAATGACTATCCATCTGGGCTTGATATTCAATGCATCCATTAGCATGCATCCTTCATTGAATCCACCACAATCAACACTTGGGGCTAACTGCTGACCAAAACCTCAAATGGGCCAGCCAGATGTGGCCAAGCAGCTCCTCAGAACATGGAACCATGGGAAAATTAACCAAGCTGAGCTTGGACTAGTGCAAGATCCAAATCCACTAAATTAGCTTGGACGGACATTCAGTCCAAGCTCAGAGGTTAGTGATACTATGCCAAGAATGGGTGCTAATGACCACAATGCAGGTCTATCAATAATTGATTAAATAGTTAATACAAGAAGACTGAATGGACCCTTAGTTTCCTGTCCCTAACTCATTTGGAGGACTGCATTCTCAGCTTCTCCCAAACTCATCATCCTTTGACCAGCAGTGGCCTCCCACCTTGCCATTCCATTGGCCAAGTCAAGTGAAGCTTCTGGCAAGTTAAAGCAGGGATGTAATTATGCAACCCCCCCCCCCCATCAATCCACTGCAGTAATAATTCTGCCCTGGTGGTCAGCAGTAAAGAATCTCGACAGCAGCCAGTCAAGCCAGCAAAGAACACAGCTAAAGGCCTGCTCAGATCTCCAACCAAGGGAGTGAAGACAGCACCACCATCACCTGAAGCAGGAAACCAACCTTTGCAGAGAGCTCTGGACTCAAGGAGGCCAGTGAAGAAGCCTTGTGACTGGCACCAAGCACAACAGATAGTGTTTGGGATTTGGACAAATAGAGTGCATTGCATTTGCACTGGGATCTGACAGTGTCCTTTTGTTTGCCTCAGAAGCATAAAGCACTAGGTAAAACACACAAAGGGACATTGGTCTCAGAAGTGGTTAGAAAACATAAGAGCAACACACAAATACTGTAATAACAAGAGGTCAGTGGCTAGGTATCCTACAGCTAGTTACTCACTTCCAAATACCCCAAAACATTCCACCACCTAAAAAGGCATACACTAGAAGAGCAAAAGAATACTTTCCATTCAGTATGACTTATGACACGCCACTTGCCTGAACACATTAATTCCATTCCCTCAGGTTGAAAACCAGAACCCCTAGTGTCCACACTCCAAAAGCTAAAGAATTTAAAAGGATGTAATGTCATCAAGTTCTTTCGTACCATACAAATTACGCTCTGATGAAGGTCTTACTAATAAAATGCTCTTGGCACCAAGTAGGGTTCAACATACAAACATTGAAGGATTATTTTCCATTCATAAGTGTATCATTGACAGCACATATTATCCACTTGTATGTGAGGTGGTGTTAAACTGGGTAATGTTCTCAATTATCAACTGGTAACCTGATATGGTGCCTGACAGTACATGCAGTGAAAAATAACTACAAAAAAATTCATTACAAATACATTAACTTGAACAAAGTATTAAAATCATCACCAGATGATTAACACCAGATGTTTTGGAATAAACACTCAAAACCAAGCTGTGCAGTGCATACGATGTTTAGATGATAGTTCAGAAAATAATATTTATGAATTAAGATTAGCTATCACATGTTCAAAGTTACTGAATCTGCATCAACTAGAAAGTTACAAGGATTCAACCACCAATAAATTACAACATGAATGACTTTCACATACAAGTACAGCAAAGTTGCAATTATACAAATGTAAAACAGATGTTGTGTATAAATTTTGTCAGGAATATTACTAAATTACAGGAGCTTCAGATAGTCCAAAATTAATAATATTGTACATCATAGTACTACAACTTATTAATTCAATTTCTGCTAGACCATACCTTTGTTCCCAGCACTTTGACAGCACAACACTGAGGTATTATGGGATGTAGAAGATTAAGTTTCAAACTATATTCATCTTCTGTTGAAAGTTTCACTGATGCACTCACCTATAAAATTAAATTAAAAATCATTCACTCATTTTATTACTGGTTGATCTTGTACCTCCCTTTTTGTTAGCAATCTGCAGAAAAAATGCAACATGTATAATCAGCATATTAACTCTTTGCTGGAAAGATCCTTAACTATCGATGTTGGTTCAGTCTTATGAGCTTTTACTGCACATCTGAGGACATCAATAGCATCCTCCTGTCCCCACCAACACTTTACCTGTCCCAAGTCAACTTAAGAAACGAAGATACTGATTTTGGGTAGAGATGGATTTATATTTTATGCCAAAAGGAATGATATCAAGTGGCAGCACAGTGTTACTGCAGGTAGTGCAGCTGTCTCACAGCTCCAGTGATCCATTTCAATCCTGACCTCTATAGTATGCATGGCCTGGGCTTCACCCCACATGCTCTGGTTTACTTCCACATGCTGAAGACCTACTGGTTGTTAGGTTAATTAATGACTGTAAATTACCCCTAGTGTGGCTAGGGGAATAGGAGAACCGGGAGAGTTGATAGGCACTTGAGAAAGAACAAGTTGCAGAGAAATGTGGCAAATATTTTTCTGAGAAGCAGCACTGACTTGATAAACTGAATGGCCTCCTCTTCCATCATCAGAAAATAAGAAAAGGAAAATGAAAAGCCTTAGACTGGGGAGATGCCAACTGGAAAAGGTTATAGGCGGCTAATTCGAGTTTTATATCTGCCTGCCAGCCAGCCAATTTATGGCCTGATGCAGGAGTAGAGACAGTTGATGGTGTTCAGATAAAGGTGTTTTACTCTGATATTTCAGGTGGTGTATGAAATTGATTAGGCTAGTATAGTGCCCCGATGCCCAAGTCACCTTTCCAGAGACCATGGATCCATAGTCTAGTTGTGAAAAAAAACTTGCAAGTTTTGTCTCCAAACTTCTCTCAACGCTTCTTTTATTTACACAAATCTTTGAATTAACAAAACATTCAAATGCTCCTGCCTAGTATAATGACATTCAATACAGCATATGAACATTCACTGTAAATCATTTTCTCATTATTCGTGCTCCAGATTAGCTAAAGTATAACAAACCAACCTCTGAAGCGTCTTAAATGATTTCTACCAAAGTATTTCCTAAATTTACTCTTTAGACTGAAAGCACAACCATCTTGCTAGCTCTTCTAAAACTACTACTTGCATGTATGAGTAATTGACTTGAAAGTGCTTTGTAAATATTGCTAATTAATGTGAAAAAAATGGTACTTGCTAGACATTTTGAACACAAGATCTGATGAATGCTCTATCACTACAAGATTAAACCAAACTAAGCAATCGCCAAGCAGTTTCCTGTTCACATTTTCACATGCATCACAAAAAATATGAAGTTCTAAGAATGGAGAAATGGAAAGAGGCTGAGGTTTGTGGTGAATGCTGGATGACTAGAGGTGACAAAGATGAAGTTTCAGCATTAAGACAGTAGTATTACAAACCTGGAAGTGGGCTGTCTTAATGATGACGAGAATATGGATCCAGAAGCTCAACTGGGATTAAATAGGATCTTGAGGTTAAACAAAAATGTCATTAGTGGCCCAGGTGAGGATAGAATTAATGGTACAAGTAATGAGTTTGTAGCGGGGCTGAAGTCAATTGAAGAAACTGCAATTTATACAGGACAGGACAGTATGAAAGTAGGCAATTAAGTGATCGACACAACTTGTGGACACCAGGCATGAGATTTAAACACAAGGACAGACAAAGATTTAGAACTCAATTTGTTAAAGAACCTTAGAAAGGACAGGTTGGAGATGGAGAAGTAATCTACAGCAAAACCCACTACAGCCTTTCTTTCAACATAGTTATCAGCCCTATTTTGAGGAAAGAGTAAATGACTGTAAAGCAGCACAATGAGAGGCAGAGAAGAACTTTGTGGTGAATAAACATTTGCAGTGTCGGCCAGCACAGGAATGGAAAGGAAGCTGCACAATCACCAGTTAGTTGGAACTGATTGAGTAGAAGGTGGGTTTACTGGATAAAATAAGTTCAGTGGGGACATAACTGAGATATGAAAGATGCTAGAGAGGAAAAGTTTGTTTCAGAGATGGGAATGGGGGTGGGAAGAGTGCAGGAAGGAAGAGGACAGATCTGAAAGTAGGGGAAAAAAAAGCAATTTGGAATTTTAGGGAAGGAACTGTGTTCTCTCTGATCATTTGGGGCGGTACAGTAGCGTAGTGATTAGCACAACGCTATTACAGAGCCAGCGACCCAGGCTCGATTCCCGCTGCTGCCTATAAGGAGTTTGTACGTTCTCCCGTGTCTGCATGGGCTTCCTCCGGGTGCTCTGGTTTCCTCCCACATTCCAAAGACGTACGGGTAGGTTAATTCAGGGTTTAAAATGGGCGGTGTGGACTTGTTGGGCCGGAAAGGCCTGTTACCACGCTGTAAATGAATTTTTTTTTTAATTTAAAAAATTGCGGGTGAGGATAGTTTTAAAATCAGGATAAAACCAGTGCAATGGATTTAATTTCCATTTGGTACATAGCATTTCCAACAGTTTAGTAGCAATACTAAACAACAAATCATCAAAAGGGTTGAAGCTGGGGACATGGAATAAATATCAAACCTTGTCTGTGCTGAAAATATGTGTCAACGAAAGCATGACCAGCTGGCTGTAGAAAGCAATAATTCTGAAAGTCTTTGACAAAACCAAACAATTTAAGTTTAAAAACATTCTAAAATGATAAAGATCACTAATTAACATATTTAATTAAACTCATTAATGTAAATTTCCAAACAATTTTAGTCCCTCAAAACTATGTCTCTACTTTCAGGCTGATTCCTCAGTTGCTTCCTTTTTATTCATTTTTTTGCTCAATTGTTCAAGGGTGGTGGTGAACCATCTTCTTGAACTACTGCAGTGCTTCTGGTAAAAGTACCACTACCGTGTTCTTAGGCGAGAAATTTACAAAGCTGTGGCTGCCACTACGGGGGGGGGGGGTAGGGAGAGAGGAGAAGATGGTTGGGAGAATCAGTGATACGTTCACATCTCACTGACAGTTAAATTCCTATACATCTGCTGCCCTTGCTCTGCTTAAGATGTAGACATTGCAAGTCCAGGTATTGTTAATGGCCTGAGAAAGTACCTGAAATACATTTTCTAGATGACGTACATTGCAAGCATAATGCAACGGTAGTGGAAGATTTTCAATATGTTGTCTAGTGGGCTGCTTTGTCTCAAAATTCTTGAGTGTTTCTGGATTCCATCAAACCCTTGACATAACAAACAATCTACTGGGGAAACTCAACTGGTCAAGCAACATCTGTAGAGGAGAAAGAAACTGTCGACATGTCCTGCAGACAGTAAAAGAATTCAAATGCTTCAGACTCTGACTCATTCATCGCAGCTTACCCAGCCTCTGATTTGTTCTTACAGCCAGCATTTGTGACTGGTTAAATTGATTATGGATCAATGATTATTTCCAAGTGAGACAGCAGAAATGTCATTGAATGTCAAGAGAATGTGGTTAAATACTCTATTATTGGGTTCAGTCATTGACTGTCAGGCACAACGGCCAAATGATACGATTCTAAATATACACACAACTCGATCCAATTGCTATTGGTCTAATCTATGGAACTACTCTCCTAATTTATAAACACTAGAGCAGAAGTGTTTGTTGAAGACCCAGCTTTGTTGACCTTGTAAAATGGAATTCCTCCACTGCATCCAAATCCAGTGCCTAGATTTGACAATGTGTGGTTCATCGGATTTACTTCTTATATATAAATGTTACAGTTTGATATAACTAAGTGGATAACCAAGCCATTTCAGATGGCAGTTAAGAGTGTAGGAAGTTGAAGTCACAGAAAACAGATCAGGAAAGGATGACAATTTTGACCCCTCAAGAACATAAAATACACCAGATGGATTGTTAAAACTATCCATCAACTTTGTGGTCATTATTTTTGAAATGAGCTTTTTCTAAAATTCAAGATGTGATTAAATATATTAAAATTCCCTAGCTGCCATGGTGAGATTTGAACTCTAGATAATTAACCCAGACCTCCAAATTACTTGTCCTGTAAAATCAAAAAATTCTGATGGACAAATCAGAAAAAAAAACCTTATAGAAGTTGAATGCAACAGCTAGTTGAATCAGTTTGATTAGTAATTTTTAAAGAACAGACTGATTTTTTTTTGAAGTGGAGAAATATGTAGTGCCATGAGTATAAAAAAGTGGAGAGAATGGTTACCAGAACTCATCTAATATAACTGCACAAGCATGATGTGCAAGAAGGCTTCCATCAGAACTGTAATTCCAATACTTTGTATATAGTTACC
This sequence comes from Rhynchobatus australiae, assembly GCA_034780895.1. NCBI lineage: Eukaryota > Metazoa > Chordata > Chondrichthyes > Rhinopristiformes > Rhynchobatidae > Rhynchobatus > Rhynchobatus australiae. Next base: position 54,073,053 of record JAUZTB010000011.1, read on the forward strand.
TCACTTATTACTTAGGATGCATTCCCAGCAAAGAGTGTTAATGGAATCAGTGTTAAAAGGGGTCATTGGAGCATTAAAGAGAATCAGAACCAGGTTTCTTTTCACTGACATACATCGTGAAATTTGTTGTTTTACGGCAATAGTACATTGTAAGACACAAAAATTATTCTAAGCTACAAAAAAAGTGTGGTAATGTTTATGGACCATTCAGAATATAATGCAACATTCACAATGCTGTTGTGCAGGGAACCTGGCCTCCGCTGCCAGTCTTGCAGCAATGAAGCAGCAATTTTACAGCCCTATGGTTTGATGTGAGGTGAGGGCAGTAGGAGCATAGGGACATGTGCTATGGCTCCCACAGGAGTGCGTAGTCCTGACTGATGCCTTCAGGTGGTGTGTTTGGAATACAGAACCATGAGCAACATAACAAATCATTGCTTGTTGGGGTCTTACGATCCTGTGCATTGGCACCTCCATACCAGGCTGTGATGCAACCAGTCAGAATGCTCTCCACCGTACATCTATAAAAATTTGCAAGTCTTTGGTGACATACCAAATCTCCTCAAACTTCTAACGAAATAGAGCTGCCGGTATGCCTTCTTCGTGATTGCATCACTGTGTTGGACCCAGGACAGATCTTCCGAGGTGTTGAC
>JAUZTB010000011.1:54233849-54244159 GCA_034780895.1 Rhynchobatus australiae
AAAAAATATACAAAGGAAGAACAGTGCAAAATACAAAAGAGCATTCATGATTGTTATATTCAGTAGTGTAAAGCTTAAAGAGAGAAAAAAACACACAAAGAAACATAACACCATTGCCACCAATATAGCTCTCTGAGGTGATAGCCCTTTCATTGTTTGAAGGGCTTCTCCACCCAACTCAGCCCTTACATGTGCAGTAGCGGAAGGAGCCTATCCTGTGGTCCTTCCCCGCAGAGCCTTAGCATAGGCTGCACCGAGCTTCAGTGTGTTCCTCAGCACATGCTCCTGCAGTCTGGACTGTGCAAGTCAGCAGCATTCCCTTACAGACATCTCACCGTGCTGGAAGACCAACAAGCTTCAGGCAGATCAAAGGGTGTCTTTCACCTAGTTGATGACCTCCCAGCAGCACTTGATATCTGTCTCGGTGTGTAGCCCTGGGAACAGCCCGTAGAGCAAAGAGTCCTCTGTTATGCAGCTGCTGGGGAGGAACCAGAACACGGGCCCTTGCATCCGTCTCCACAACCTCTTTGCAAATCCACAGTCTGCAAAGAGGTCCATGACCGTTTACTTCCACCCCCCCCCCCACATACCCCAACCTTCTCAAGGGCAGCATGCATTGGGGGTGATGTGTCATCTGCAGAGAAGGGCTCTGACTGGGAAGTGGGAAGGCACCTCTCACCACCAGCCAAGCAAGGTCTTAGTGCTTGTTGGACAGATCTGGTGATGAGGCAATTGATTTGGACTGTTTGCTCAGGGAACAATCCCACAGAATCCATAGTGTCCCTGTCCCACAGTGTCTGCAATACATTCCTTGCTGACCACTGTCTGGTGGACTTGTGGTCAAAGGTATTTGCTTGGAAGGTCTCTTCCACAAAGGACAGGGAGTGCATCAACATCTAGCTGACTGGGACGTTGCACGGTAGAGGGGCCAGGATTCCCTTCCACAACACCAGGAACAGGTAGAACCTCAGCACGTAGTGACACTTGGTGCCCACATACTTTGGATCCACACACCGATTGATACAGCCACACAAGAAGGTGGTCATCAGGATGAGGGCAATGTTGGGTACACCTTTGCCCCCATACTCAGGGGACTTCTGTAGCATGACCCATCAGACTCGCTCCATCTTGGACCCCCAGATAAACTGGAAGATGTCCTGGGTGATGACCGAGGCTGAGGAGCAGGGAACGGACCACACCTGCACCAAGCACAACAGCCCTGAGAGCATATCGCACCTGATGACCAATTTCTTCCCAGTTTTTGACAAAGAACGCTATTTCCACAAACCCAATTTTTATTTGACCTTCCCGATCCACTCCAGCCAATTCTTGTTACACATCTCAGCCCCTCCAAACCAGATCCCCAGCACCTTCAGGTAGTTGGACCTGACGGTAAAGGTGCCATTGGATCAGTCGGGCCGGTTGCTGAAGAGCACGGCCTCGCTCTTCCTGCGGTTGACTCTGGACCCCGATGCCAACTCAAGCTGGTCACACATGCTGATCACTCTGCGAACTGACCTTGGATCCGAGCAGAAGACGGTAACGTCGTCCATGTATAGGGAGATTTTGACTTGCGTGCCTCTACTGCCTGGCAACTTCACCCCTCTTATGCTACAAAAACTTGTCTAGTACATTCAGCAGTCTTTGTTATTTGTAAGTTTCAAGCTAAACTTTTAAACTAAAGATCCCATATTACACAAGCATTGCATCCAATTTAATTATTATGCACCATGGCTTAAGTAGAAATGTAAAACCCATTCCTTTTTTTAAATGAAGGTAAGCATTTAAAATGGGTTGATACAAAACAAGATAACTCATGATAAAATAGCATTTAAGCAAATGCTAAACCCCTTGTGACTTGATTGGACCAGTATGTCTTCACTTGTGAAAGAGCTAACTTTGAATCTGGAATATAAGTCAAAGTTAATGGTTCTCAATTTCCTAGAAGTTTATAACTGCCAATTATTCTGACTGCAATATCATTCTGAAAGTAATGATTTCCTTCTAAAATGCCTGATTTTAAATTTGGGCTTCCCTTTCATTTATATGTGCCAGGGGAGCTATGATATTTCAATGAATGCTCACGTTTTGTGACTCAGCTTGTTACTGGTGGCCTCAGGAATTCGACAGAAAAATAAGAGTTGCAATTCTCATATATTAAACATCACATTTTGTTCATTTTTTGATTCAGTCTCAGAGTTAGCTATATCTATTGGGCTTCAAACATATTCTGCTCAACTTGGCAAGTATATTATCTACTTTCATCATTCACCGGTGATTGACTACCAAATGTTGACAAGGCCCTCAGACACTGTTGAAAAGTCTGTTGAAAAGTGCGGGGTATGTGGGCAGCATGGATCAAGTGAGTCGGACATTTTAATCCCTCTTATGTCTCATTCTTATCATATATCTAGATTTAAAAATATGGACTAGTTTGTCCTTTGTCAACAATGTCGCCATTCTGCTAGCAATGTTGCTTTGAACAACTAGGTGAGGCAAAGTACTTTGTAAGTCAACGCTACTTTCTTCTTGAATGGGAACTGAAAAAATCAATGAGGTTATATTTCCACAACATCGTGACAACACAAAACCTCAGAAAAGAATCCCCTGTTCCAAAGCATATTTCAGTACCTCAGTGAGATTGGCAATTTATGGGTGCATCATTGTGTGCCCTTCCATCAGCGTGTGAGTTATGCATTGTGGATAATGATTTTGATTATGTTACTAACTGACGTATCAGATTAACAGGTGTCAACACAACCCATCAGAAATAGGTACCTTCAGATAGAAAGGGTCATTAAGCACATAGATTAAGAATAATTCAGCTCAACTCAGATACAATTCAAAAAAAATAACACTTTAAAACTTCTGTAGTTGACAACCTCTTATCACTTTCTGATAGACTTGTGTTCCAATACTATTCTTCCTGACTTCTAGACAGGACCAAGCGATATTAACAATAGGTTCACCTCATCTATTTTGTTCCAGGAATATGTTTATAGAATGGGAACACAAACCATGGGATTCGGAGATGCCCAAGACTGTTTCTCCTTACTTTGGTAAACACTACTGAGCTCTCAGCTGCATCAAACAAATGGAGGGCCCTGGATTGCAGTAGGAACCACCTAACAGAGTGGAACTCCAGTGAAAATAGTCTCACTATGGAATGTACTTCCATGTCCTTTTGGAAGCTGCACACACCAAAAAAATGGTAAATAACCGAGAGTATTTTAACTATAATTTAGCAAATATTTTTCACATCATGTTCTAGAAAAGAAATTTGCATTTGACTGATCTTGCTTACGTAAGGTTACAGGTGGTAAATCTCATAATACTTTCAAGGACAATTAATTCGAAGTATACTTGTAGTTGCTACTTATGCTCAAGCAATGTAAAATGACATCAGTATTACAAGCTCGTATACTCTACATGATTGTGATGATTAACTATGAACCATTTTTGAATACAACAGCATAAATACTACATTTATCAGCTCTAATACCATATTACAATGAGATACAACCTTTTTTATTTACTTACTTCATGTTTGATAGAGAAACAACACACTGGAACAGCCAAGCAACAATCTGATAAAACAGGAAATGCCAAGTTTCAAATACTTTCAACAAATGGATAATACATTTTCCATTTGCTTTGAGATCTACCTGATATGCAATATTTGGTGTAGAAACACCATACTTCCTCAGGAGGCTAAAGACATTTGGCATGTCCCCTTTGACCCTCACCATTTTTTATCACTGCACCATTAAATGCATCCTATCCAAATGCATCACAGTTTGGTATGGCAACTGCTCTGCCCGTGTCCACAAGAAAGATAAGATAAGATCTTTATTAGTCTCATGTACATCGAAACACACAGGGAAATGCATCTTTTGCATAGAGTGTTCTGGGGGCAACTCGCAAGTGTCACCATGCTTCTGGCACCAACATAGCATGCCCACAACTTCCTAACCTGTACGTCTTTGGAATGTGGGAGGAAACCGGAGCACCCAGTGGAAACCCAGGCAGACACGGGGGAAGAACGTACGAACTCCTTACAGACAGCGGCGGGAATTGAACCCGTGTCACTGGCGCTGCAATAGCGTTATGCTAACCGCTCCACTACCATGCCGCCCAGATCTCCTCACTTAATATGCTGCATTGTATTTCTCTGTCACACTTCTGACCACACCGACATCAATTCCACATTCCCCAATCTACCCTATTTAACAAATTTCAACTACATGTTTAAATCCTAAGGCCACACCCTAATTCTGGAATATTCTACATCCCCATTACCTAACTTTCTTCCCTCCTGATACCACACGGACACAATTTTCCAGATATCGTTCCCCCTGGAATTCCTCTACAACCCTAAACATTCACTTCCTTCACACCAGGTGCCTGCGCTGTTTAGCATCTACAAAATGCATTCCAGTTACCTGCCTGTGTTACTCATACAGCACCTCTTAAACCCACCACCACTAGGAAGGACAAGGTCACCCAGGGGCATGGAACACTAACTCCAACCAAGAGGGCTGGTTCCCTTCCAACTCATGTACTTCTTGACTTGGAAATATATTTCAGGTTTCAGGCCTTAAATTCTGGAACCCACTGCCCACAGCAGTGGAAGTACCTTCAGCAAAAGGACTGAACAGTTCAAGGCGGCAGCTCACCACCACCCTCTCGAAGAAAGTTAGGGATGGGGAAACAAGTGCTGGTGCTGCCTCAAGGGAAGATCCCGAAAAATAAATAATTTTTAAAAATCCCTCCATTTTCTCCTTCAAGACGACTTTAAAAATTCACCTCTTTGAGCAAACCTTCCTTAACAAGTCCTTCAGTTTCTCTGTCCAGCTACAGAGTTGTCATGACATGTAAACAGCTACATATCATGACAACTCTACAGCTAGACAGAGGAGAGATGAGTGGGTAATTCTCCCATTAATTGAGCTAGTGGTGAGGGAGAAGGTATAGGGACACCACCTGCAGTTGCAGGGGAAACAAAGGACAGGGAGGGATGAGTCAACCAGAGTGACACAGACAGCGCAGTCCCCACGGACAACAGAAAGGGGTGGCGAGGGGAAGGTCTGACTGGTGCTGCAGCTGGTGGAAATTATACCATTCAGGGACCTAAACAGCCCTTTCAGGTCAGGCAAAGATTCCCGTACACCTCCTCCAACCCCGTCTACTGCATTCAGTGCTCGCGGTGTGGCCTCATTCACCAAGCGCAGGCTAGGCAACCATATTGTTGAACACCTACGCTCTGTCCACAACAGTTGTCCTGAGCTCCCTGTTGCGTGCCAGTTCAACTGCACTTTCCACTCCCACACCGATCTGTCTGTCCTCGGCCTTCTCCACTGCCAAACGCAAACTAGAACAGCACCTCGTGTTCTGCCTGGGTAGTCTACAACCCAATAGTATGAATATTGAATTTTCCAACTTCAGGTAACCTGCACTCCTTTCTCTCTCCTTCTGATCCACCAAGGTTCTCCCCTCCCCCGCCTGGTTTCATCTGTTTATCACCCACACGCTATACCCACTGGGTTTCCTATCCCTTCCTTATCTGGTTCCACTTATCACCTTCCTTAATGATCAGATTCCAGCATCTGCAGCTTCTTGTGCCTCCAGTTATCAACTTTCAGCCTGTCCCTCTCTCCCCTCCCCACCTGGCTCCAACTTCTCCCTCCACCCCACCCTGGCTCCCTTTACCTGTCTCTGCCCATCACCTACCAGCCAGTCTCCCAACTCCACTCCTCCCCCTCCTGGCTCCATCTGCCCATTATCCCCCAATTCACCTGGGTCCACCTATCACCTGCCTCACCCCTCCCTCTCACATCTGTATGCTGGCTATCTCCCCTCTACAATCTCAGTCCTGATGCAGGGTCTTGACCCAAAAACATTGATGATCCTTTTGACTCCACAGATGCTGCTCAATTCAGTGATTCCTCCAGCAGTTTGTTTTTTCCTTGCAGCAAAAATATAAGCCTCTTAAAAACTTTTACACTTAAAATGTACTCAACAAATATACTCAAAGCTCAATGTGCTTCAACTCTCATTTGCTCAATTATTTTCAAAATAGTGTTTATCTTTCTTATCTGCAATGGTATTGCTTTTCTTAGTCTAATTATTATGTAACTTATTTCAACAGTGTAATTAGCCACACTACCTTAGGTCATCGCAAGAAACTGAATTGTAAGTGTTGTTGAATTAATAACTCAGTGATTCCCCCAAGCTGGTTACCATCAATATCAACACAACTGACTGATGAAACAAAACAAAAATCAATGAAGAGGTAATTAATTATAATGACTTGTTGAAGGAATACCAATGACTTGATTTCTCTTCTAAAAATAAACCAGAGAGCTGAAATTCTGCCAATACCTGACTTAACAACTAATATACTTATTTAAAACCATCTTCTGTATATATTAAATAGTTTGACATTAAATATAATGGGAACCTACAAGATATTAAGGAAAGAAAGTATTGTTTGTTGACTCCAGTTTGCGATTGCAACTGAAAACAAGTCAATGTGTAAAGGATAAGATTCTCAGCTCTAATCAGCTGCCCATTATTTTGGCAGACACCCACTACTTCACACACTGTGCTAAGTTTGGAAACTTATGTTGACATTAGTTCAGTGTACATAAATGGAGATGGACTACAGGAGGAGTTTAGCAAGAATGCCAGCACATCATCATCCCATTCCTCCATTGGCAAGTCAAGAAATTCCTTTACCTTGTGCATCATTTCAGCATTTAGAGTACTGCAGTTTATTAATGCAAGATGATTTTTTTTAAATTTTGTTTGGTCTGGAAATAAGACTTCAATTTATGCTGGAGAAGAATGGGAAAACTTTATTTCTTGATTAATTAAAATGAATTTTGGAATCTGGAATAGTATGGCTTCCTATGGAAAAGGTTTGGAAAATAGCAAAGTAACACATGATAGTCATTCTGGACATTATACAAAATCACCATCCCACTCACTTAAAAAAATCCATTTATTAAGCTCAAAGTTTTTCATGGCATCAGCTAATGAAACAGTTCATCGAATGTACAAAACAAAAGGAAACAGATAATTAAAGACCAGGCACCATGGTGCAGATGGTGTTTACACAAACCATTTGAGGTGGGTAATTATTAACCACCTGGGTAAAGCAGCCCACAGTTTTGGCCTAACGTTTTTGTATGGATGCTGAGCACAAAAGTCACAGCAGGATAAATGCTGCAGAAATCTTGTGTACTGCATTCACTGGAGGCAAAGCTGAAATTCTCCAGTCAACTTAGCTGGGGCTGGCTTAAACTACATTACATCACTCACTTTCTGCTTTAAAATGCCATCCCCACTACTCCATACACACTTATGCTTCCACCTGTTGCAATTTGTCTTCTGCATTAAACTCACCCAGAAACATTTTCCCCTATTAAACAACCTGCATTTACATAGTGCCTTTGCTTTTTTAAAAATGTCCTAATGTGCTTCACAAAAACTTAGACCAATGTGATACCAACGAAAAGTAAATTTTAAGGAACATCATAAAGGAGGAAAGGGATGTTACAGGCATTGAGGTTTGGGAAGAAATTCCAGGAACAGGGATAAACAGCAAATAAGTGGTATTTGATTACTGCAGACATAGGAATAAAAAGCAAATTAAATGTCATACAAAGCTAACTTTTTGAACAGATTTGCTTCGTGTCAGAGAAGTTCAAAGTATGGGGGGAGTCCTCTCAGGAAATGGTATTGAATGGGAATTGAAAAGGGAGAGCTGTGATGGTGCTGCAGACTGAGTACCTGGCACCGAGAAGGGAACGGCTCCTGGTGCCGAGAGGCAAACAATAAATTCTACAAATTCGCCGCAGTAGAGTATTGCTCCGTCACACGCTGTAACGATGCATTTGTGCGGATTTAACTGCACTTTACCCTCACCCACTGCAAAGTGAGCGCTGCATTAACGTTACACATTCAGTCAAACGTGCTACTGATCTTACTTCCTGGTCTCAAAATTCCTAACTGCTCCCTTCCCTCCCCCTCTTATGTGCATAGCTCCAAGCTGGATTTCAGCCTCCTCCCCTGACACCTCTCCCACTTTGAGTTCTTACCTGCTTTTATCAACAGATCCAGCTGGTTACGTCCCTCATAAAGGGCTGTGGCCATTTTAACCCCCCCACCCCGCCCCTTAAACAAATGAAAATAAAAGAGCAGGAACTCTTATTGCAGGACTCCAGAAATGATGCAGTCTTCCTCAGCCAAAGTAAAGGGGGAAACCATCCGGAAATCAGCTGCAGACCAAAGCTCTGCAACACCAGACGGGGGTGGAGAGGGAAGCGCGCTGGGCTCCAACCCTGCCGACTGCTCCCGCACAAGGGGATGCGGCGGGAAGGGGGCTCGGTTGCCCCTTTTGCCGGCTGCCCGCTGCCACCGGATGGTTGCATTCGCCGCCCCATGCCCCTGGCCGCGGGAGGACACGGCGGGGCTGCAGCCAAGCCACCTCCGGCGCCTGGTGCAATGGTCGGCGCCAATGTTTTGCTAGACTTCCTGGAGAAAGGTCGATCCATGTGGAGAGCGGAGTGGTGGCTGGTGCAGTCAGCGGCTCTTCCTGGAGCGCCACCCGCTGCCTCCCAGAGCCCCCTGTACTGCGGTGAACCCAGAGCCCCGGCTCTCCTCACTGCACGCAGCCACAGCGAGCTGTGAGGGGGATGCAGACACACATTTGTGGGCGACACGTTGTAACACACCACCTCCTCCTCCTCCTTCATTTCAGACTATTTTAACCTACATCGCAGTTTATTTGAAAAGTAGCCAGCTGATGTAATTTTAGCCCTTCCCCCTTCTATTGGTGAAGTTCAAAGTGTTTCAAGGAATATTTTCCCACAAAGACTTTTTTTTGATAACCTGTGCTATGTATTTTAAATTGCAGCAACTGCAAAAAAAAATCTAGATGTGCAGAGAGCACTATTTCAGAAAAGCTCAAAATTCTCTGCTCAAAAGCTAACCATTATATAGTGCTTTTCTCAGTATCAAGGTGTTCATAGCTAATGGCATCTTGAGGCAATGTCACTGCTGGTACAAAGGAAATACATCCGCCAGTTTGCACGCATCAAAATTTTACAAGTTTCTTCCAGTATTTTAAGAAAATAACGAGTTCAGTGGAACTTGGTGAAAACTCCAGGTCATCCAAACTTGACCTTGAGCCTGTGTATTGGAACACAGGGCCCTGCATGTGGATCTCAGCTGTCTGTGTGGATGGAAATTCAGGGCCATGTATGTGGGCCTGAACTTGGAGCAAGCATGTGTGGACCTGAATTCATTGTTGCGTATTTGGACCTGAACTCGGTCCGGTGCATGTGGTCTGCAGCTTATGCTGTGAGTGATGTGGCTGACTAGAATCTGGGTGTGTTAGCAAGTACTTGGGCTGTGGATGTGGGCTGTAACTCAGGGCTGTGTGTGTGGATCATAACTGGGTTCTGCATGTGGGTTGGAACTCAGGGCTGTGCACTTGGATTATGACTTGGAGTTGTGCATGTGGATTGTGACTTGGAATTGTGCATGTGGATTGTAACTTGGAACTGTACACATGGATTGTAACTCAGGGCAGTGCATGTGGATTGTAACTCAGGGCCGTGTGTATGGATCATAATTTGGGACTGGACTGTAAATGAGGTCAGTGAATATGGGAAATGCCTCGAGACCGAGTGTGTTGTCCTGAACATGGGGCTAAGGTGTGGACCCGAACACAGGGCTCTACATATGGACTGAAACTTGAGGCTGGATGTGGAGCCATTACTTGAGGTTGTACATTGGCTCTGAAGTCAGATTGTGTATGTGGACCATAATTTGGGTCTGCGCATGTGGAATGGAACTCAGTGTAGTGTGATTTGTTCCAGATTTGAAGCTGAGTGTGTCAACTGGTACTCAGGATTGTCCTTGTGGACTGTGACTCAGGTCAGTGGATGTAGGAAGTAAGTAGAGGCACTGGAAATAAGGGGCGTGTATGTGAACTGGAAATTGGAGCTGTGCTTGTCAACTTGAACTGCATATTTGGGTCCTGCATGTGGATTTGAACCGTGTGTGTGTACCTGTACATAGGTCTTTGTGCATGGATCGGAACATGGAGCTGTGCATTTGGATCTTAACCCAGGCTGTGTGTGCACACTGTAACTTGTGTCGCACCAACTGTAATTTGCCTTCTCCCTTTTATTTCTTCTCTGTATCCTTACAAGTCTTCGTGATAGCAATGAAGTCACCGATACAGTTATAGATCTAACTAGGCCAGTTTCTAAGAGCCAGTTTCCCCAACATAACTTCTA
>JAUZTB010000011.1:55361652-55373185 GCA_034780895.1 Rhynchobatus australiae
AAGCATCCTATCTGGATGTATCATGGTTTAGTACGGCAACTGGTCTGCCCAGGACCACAAGAAACTGTAGAGAGTTGTGGACACAGCCCAACGCATCATGTAAACCAACCTCCCCTCCATGGACTCTGTCTACATTTCTCACTGCCATGGTGAAGCAGCCAGCATAACCAAGACCCCACCCACCCCGGACATTCTCTCTTCTCCCCCTTCCCATTGGGCAGAAGATACAAAAGCCTGAAAGCATGTTTCACCAGGATCAAGGACAGCTTCCATCATTCTGTTATAAGACCATTGAATGGTTCCCTAGTAAAATGCAATGGACTCTTGACCTCACAATCTACCTCATTATGACCTTGCACCTTACTGTCTACCTGCCCTGCACTTTCTCTATAGCTGTGACACTTTATTCTGCATTCAGTGTTGTTTTACCTTGTACTACCTCAATGCACTGTGTTATGAACTAATCTGAATGAACAGTGTGAAAGACAAGTTTTTCACTGTACCTCAGTACACGTGACAATAATAAACCAATTCCAATTCCAATTCCAAATGTGCAGGGAGATTGGGGAGAGTTGTAAGAATAATAGGTTTGTCATCAAAGGAGATTTTAACTTTCCTAACATTGACTGGATTTGCCATAGTGCTAAAAGTCTAGATGGGGTGGAATTTATTCAGTGTGTTCAGAAAAATTTCCTTGGGCAGTATATGGAGGGCCCTACCAGGGAAGGGGCAAAGCTTGATCTATTCCAGGGAAATAAGGAAGGGCAATTGACTGAGGTCACAGTAGAGGAGCACTTTGTGACCAGTTCCATTAGTTTTAAAATAATCATGGAAAGGGACAGAACTGGTTTAAGTTCTGAATTGAGGCAAGGCAAATTTTGATGGTAGTAGATAGGAACTCGCAAAGGTTGTTTGAGCTAGATTGTCTGTGGGCAAAAGGACCTCTAGCAAGTGGGAGGTTTTTAAAAGTGAGATAGCAAGATTTCAAGGGTTATATGCTCCTGTTAAAGTAAAACTGCTGGGAGTTGAAAACCCTGCTTATCAATGTATATTGTAACTCTGGTCAAGAAAGAGAAGGAGGCTTGGGCCAGATACAGGCAGCTGGGATCAAGTGAATCACTGGAGGTATCTCGAGGATGCTGGAGTATGCTCAAGAAAGAAATTAGGAGGGCCAAGAAGGGGCATGAGATGGCTTTGGCCGAGAAAATTAAGGAGAATCCTAAAATTTTTTAAATACATTAAGGGAAAAAGAGTGACTAGGGAGAGAATAGGGCCCCTCAAAGATCAAGAGGGATCTCTACATGTGGAGTGGCTGGAGGTGGGCAAAGTTCTCAATGATTATTTCTCCTTTACCATGGAGAAAGATGTGAAGACTTAGGAACCTGGCAAAGTTAATGGAGATGTTTTGGGAGTAGCCCAGATTACATTAGAAGAGGTGTGGCATGATTTAAGATGTATGAAGGTATACCGATCTCCAGGGCTGGATGAGGTATATCCAAGAACACTATGAGGAGCTAGAGAAGAAATTGTGGAGCCCTCACTGAGATACTTGCAACATCGCTATACTCTGGCGAAGTGCCAGAAGACTGAAGGATAACAAATGTTGTGCCTTTATTTAAGAAAGGCTGTAGGAATAGACCTGGTAATTATAGACCAGTAGCCAAACATCTGTGGTAGCTAAGTTGCTGGAAAGCATTCTGAGATAAGATATACTTGCATTTGAAAAGTCAAGGTTTAATTAGGGGTGGTCAGCATGGCTTCGTGCATGGGAGATCTTGTCTTACAAATTTGAGTGAGTTTTTTGATGAAGTGATCAGGAAGGTTGATGAAGGGAGGGCAGTAGATGTCGTATATATGGATTTCAGTAAGGTTTTTGATAATGTTCTGCATGGTAGGCTGTTCTGGAAGACTAGATCACGTAGCATCCAAGGAGAGCCAGCGAACTGGATACAAAATCGGCTGGAAGACAGGCAACAGAGGGTGATGGTGGAAGGATGTTTCTCAGACTGGAGGCCTGTGACTAGTGGTGTGCCCCAGGGATCAGTGCTGGGCCCATTGTTATTTGTCATATATATTAGCAATTTGGATTAAAGTATGTGAAGAATAGTTAGTAAGTTTGCAGGTGACACTGAAATAGGTGGTGTAGACAGTGACGAGAAGTATCAAGAATTGCAGCGGGATCTTGGTCGGCTGAATAGCTGGGCTGAGGAATGGCAATAGAATTTAATTCAGGTAAGTGCAAAGTGTTACATTTTGGAAGGACAAATCAAAGTGAGACTTTTACATTGAACAGAAGGGCACTGGGTACTGTTGTAGAACAGCGGGACCTTGGAGTACAGATGCATAGTTCCCTTAAAGTGGAGTCACTGGTAGACAGGGCAGTGAAGAAGGTTTTTGGCATGCTGGCCTTAATCAATCAGGGCATTGAATATAGAAGCTGGGAGGTTATGTTGCTATTGTACAACATGTTGGTGAGGTCACACTTTGGAGTATTATGTTCAGTTTTGGTCACCCTATTAAAGGAAGGATGTGATTACACTGGAAAGAGTTCAAAGAAGATTTACAAGGATGTTGTCAGGACACGAGGGACTGAGTTATCGGGAGTAGTTAGACAGACTGGGCCTTTATTCCTCAGAGCATAAGAGACTGAGGGGTGGTGTCAGAGATGTGTATAAAATCATGAGGAGCATAGATAGGGTGAGTGGTCTTTTTTCCATTGCTGGGGAATCAGAAACTAGAGGACATAGCTTTAAGGTTAGAGGTGAAACGCTTAATAAGAACCTGAGGGGCAACTTTTATACACGGCAGGTGGTAGATATATGGAACCAGCTGCCAGAGGAAGTAGTTGAGGCAGGTACTTCAGATACATTTAAGAAATATGTGGATGACAAGAGTTTAGAGGGATATTGGCCAAATGCTGGGACATGGGATCTTGGTTGTCATGCACAATTATGAATTGAAGAAACTTTTTGTGTGCTGTATAACTCTATGTCTCTAAGTGAGGCTCAGGGCTGCATCCTGGCTGGCAGGGGCTGCTCCTTGTGTTGACAGGCCTACAGTCTGTCTCATTATCACCAGCCGGGCATGATGAAATTCTTGTTTGGCTCCACAACTCTCCCAGTCCAGAGATTTCCCTTTAGTAACAAGCTCGACTGGCAGTGACCATGATTGAGCCTAGAACTATTGAGAAATGTATGGACTGGGAGAGCTGTGCAGCCAAACAAAAAGGGGAGAGAGAGCAGATTCCATCAGAGAGACTGCAGGATCTGGGTGATCTCCATATGGAGCCATGGGCAATTCATTACTGGATTCACCTCAGTGTCTTGGAACAGTGGCACAAAGCTGGAGGGAAAATAGAGGCTTCCACTAGATTTGCTGCACTCATGGTTACTAGCACAGCAGTGCAGCCAGTAATGCATCTCTGTGTATATTATACTAGAGTGACCCCTTCTGGTGGTTATTTGATTAGCATTCTGGAAATACATTCTGAGTACTTAGCAAGAGAGCATTATGATTTTTTTCTAATTGAGCCAATGTAAGATATCTTTATTAGTCACATGTACATCAAAACACACAGTGAAATGCATCTCTTTTGCATAGAGTGTTCTGGGGGCAGCCCGCAAGTGTTGCCACACTTCCAGCGCCAACGTAGCATGCCCACAACTTCGTAACCTGTACGTCTTTGCAGAGTGGGAGGAAACCAGAACATCCAGAGGAAACCCACGCAGACACGGGGAGAATGTACAAATGCCTTACAGACAGTGGCCAGAATTGAACCAGGGTCAATGGCGCTGTAAAAGCATTACGCTAACTGCTACACTACCGTGCCTTTAATGTCTACTGCTTATCATGAAAAAGATTACACCAGTACCTCTTTTGTAAAGAAATGTTTTCCAATTACTCTCCTAAATTCTGTGCAATAGTTTATAATCTATTGGCCATGGTTACCGCCTCCCCCCCAACCATTACTAGAAGAAGTTTCTTTTTAACTATCCTGTCAATTCTTTCCGAATTCTCACAATGTCCGCCATCTACATTTCCATATTCAGGGGAACATAAATCTGGTTCATGCAACAAGATGAGTGGTGGGAAGGGGACCAGTGATGGGGTTGCCAAAAGGATACAATGCAAGTAATGAGACTCATCCAGGTAAATTCTCAGTCCAACACAGTGCCATTAAAACCAAATTCTCCTGGGAGAGTCCAAGGGTGTTCTCAAGACAACATGGTTGAATTTCCCCAGCAGCCTTTGAAAGGTGGTATCAGTGTAGGTGAAAAGCTTAACTCACATTGTAAAGTGCCCAATTGAATGTCTGGAGTGGTGCAAAATGGTCAGAAACACCAGAATCAAAATCACTGTGTGACAGAATTTTTAGGACATAAACTTAAAGAATCAGCTTTAATTCGATGATGTGGACCCTTTCAAACCTGTCATTTCAGTCTCCAGTTGCCATGGTAATCCTTTTCTTCTTAGGCTGTCCCTCAGGATTGAAAGCAACTTGTTTCCACTCTGGGTTTGTGGGTTTAGAACTGGCTAATGAGGCCAATGTGTGGAACCACAGACTCTTCCACAGATGGGGCAGGTAGCTGATGAGGGTGGGCAGGTGGGTAATAGGTGAGTTGGTTTGCTCTTTCCACCATTTATGTAGGGCTTCTGTGTGCCCCCGAAGCCCAGTCTTTAGATTCTCAATATATTCCTAAATGCTCCTTCTCCACTTTGCCACAGAGTAGTCACGGACAAACTGAACTAGTACGTTCCTAAATGCAAAATTCACTCCATGAAAATGGAGTGTCTTTTCTGGTTTGCCCCTCTAGAAGAAGGTATTTCTACTGCCCTGTTCTTTGAACTGGCCATCTCCTGCCCAAGGTGCTTCTCTCAATGGACTGATGTCGATACCAAAGTGTCTGAGTTCCCAAGCTATGGTACGAGTGGTGTGCAGGTCTGTCACTGATTGGATTCTTCATGAGCTTCCTGACAGCCCTGGTCCTGAACTTCATTTTATGGAGTGTTTGTGCGTGATTTTTACCAATACATGGGTTTCATAAAACAAGGTCTTGATCCAGTGGCAAGGGGGCAAGGAAAACTGGAACTGCTGCAGGGATATTAATGCTGGCACATAAAGGCGCACCCATAATCAGGCAGGGAAGCCCAGATGATGTAGAAAAATCCCCATGGCTGGTCCAATTGCAGGTTCCCATGACTTGTCCAATTACTTTCACGGCTTACTACATCTCTGTATGTCCCGATGGGTAGCACCTCACTCAAACAACTCGGATGTCTGGAACAATTTAGTTGTCTCAAAGCAGTTCACTTTGTGGGGTTAGACAGACCTTGACTACTTTGGTATGGTGTTCAATATCGATTGTGGCTATTTGACATTGTAGCTAATGCAGCTGAGAGTAACAGACATCACAAACTTTTGATCAGATTATCATGCAGTGGGTAGGGAGATGCACTGAGAGTCAACATCTCAAGCCAATGAAGTCCACTTTCATTCAGCAATAAGAAATCTTTCATGATCCAATTGGGCACTCAAGACAATTCTCAACAGGAGAAGCTGTATGTTTCAGTCTCTTCACAACTGCTAGAAATGATCATTATGGCATCATGCTTTCCTGCACAAGCAATCACTTCTCAGCAACTCCCTCTCAACAAAATCTTATCACTTTCAAATCCATGCATAAAGGTTAGCTCCTGGAATATGGGCCACATAGAGATGTTTCAGCGAACCATGCAACCTGGTCCCTCCCTCAGGGGCTGCTATTATATGCATTGTAAGCACACAGTAACAAAAGAGAAGATATCCAAGATAAGAACGAACTTCATATTGGAGGTCTTAATTGATCATTGCCAAATAACATGGCAGGTCAAATTATTTAACACCCATGCTTCTCTGGATTGGATAATCAATCTTATGTGAAAAGAAACATCTTTCACCAGATAACTGCAATCAAGGTAGACCCTGAGGCACTTGATCTGAAATGCATAATAGTAGCAACTATACAATGTGAGACATCACAGGGTATGCAGCAACATACCAGGGACAACAGCAGGCTTCCCAGTGGACTTCACTCTGTGCAAGGAGAGATGCCCTTTTCCAACCACAGAGGTTGGTTCATTGTGTGGGATGGACATACTCATTCCCAGTTCTCTATTATGTGGAGCTTCTCACTCCTGAAGGAGACAACCAGAACCACTTCCTCTCAGGGTCATTTGATATTGGCCCAGGTAGGCTTACCAGCCCTTTCTTGTGCACATATTCTGGCACATACCTCTGGCAAAGAATTCTATGTCCCTTTGAGTGAATCTAAGAGCTTTCTCCCTTTTCACTGAAGCCTTTCTCTCCTTCTTGGCAGTCCTGGTGTATGTTGGTGTTGTTGGACTGCCATGTGGTGTATGCCTTCTGAATGTGAAAACTCTAACATTGTTGCAGACTTGTTTCTGGGTAACTTTATGTTTTACATTAGAGTAGACATGATTTAAATGGAGCAATAATTTAACACCCCTTAAAATGACTAATCTATAGTCTGGGCAATATTATTGTGGTTGGCTCTTGTAGTGAATGCGTTATCTCATGGTGTAAGGCATCAGAAGGTATTTCAGTTGTATTCTACCGTTCTAAATCTAACTTGTTGGAATTGTGGTTGATAATGATGCAGCCAGAAGATGGAGAACCTGGCACCATGGGAACATGAGGAGCGACTACATATTTTATTTACCAGTGAGGTTAACAATAGAAAATGTGGCCAAATTAGAATTGCAGAAAGTTAAGGAGAAGGAAATAAAGATTGCATTAAAATTGTCAGAAAGAAAAACACAAGGAAAAATCAAATTTTCAATTTGACATTTTTAACAGTAATTTATTTCTTGGAGAAATGAAATTGAACAATTTAAGTTGATTCATTTCTGGGCAAGAGAAGTTGATTGGAATTGCAATAACAATTATCAAATCATTAAAAGGAAATTACATTGGTAAGCTCCAGCAATACCATTCCTGTGGCAATGTTAACAGCTATTTCTTGTGAAAACAGATAAAACATTATGGAGAGTGTGCGAGAAAATAAAAGGCCAGATCTTTACAGAAAATATTGGTATGTTCATAGTGCATTAGCAAGTTCCAGAGGTGAAATAATCTACAATGTTTCTCAACCTTCTGCTTGATTTGTGGCTGTTCACCGTTTGGTTTGCGCAAAGAGAGGCACTGTTTGTTTCATAGAGACTCCATATGAAGGTTCTTTCTGGGACCCACCCCCTCTCATTTTTAGTTGATGATAATATTAAATACTGCATGCAATTCTGCACACAAATAATTATGTAAATGGACAATGGTCTTTTGTAAATGGACAAAAGACTGTATAAAAAGGCACCTTTAATTTTTTGTAATGTTGCAAGGTCCTCAATACCCTACATTCCCCACATCATATGGTGCATTTATCACCCTCCTTCCACACTAATTTTCTCCACCTTCCTCCCCAGCACCTTGTTGTGTTGTTGCCCAGAGTTGTGGATTGCCAATTGGCAGTGCAGCAACTGAGGCCCTAGTCCTCTCTCCAGATGCTGTGATCTCTCCTGTGGCTTCTGACCCTCAGGGACTGTCCTGACCAATGCAATGAAGCCTGCTTGTTCAGAAAGCAGGCACACTTATTGGTATGTACAGTCTACAGCATCTGAAGGGACAAGAAAGGAGCCAGCCTTCCGCAGCCAGGCGATAGCCAAAGGGGCAACACCATGACACAGAGGTAGGGTTTCCAAACCTACATGGAAATTTTTTTAGTGATGAATAGAATTTGAGTAATTGCTTTAGTCAGTTTCCTTTGCAATCAAATATGTTACATTTAAGTTGTTGTGGTTGCACTTGTGGAGCTAATGTTGAGTGAAGCCATTTAATTTAACTGACTGAATCTTTTATGCTTTTCATTCCTTGCTTATTTACTTCTTCTGCAGAATGCTGAATCAGATGACTGCAATGCAGTATTTGTGCAGTTGTCACTGGAAAGCACAAGGCGATTCGCTGTTTAAATGAATACAAACTTCACCCCATGGTCAAGTCCTGCAAAAATACAAAGTCCAATGTTTGTATTATCCTCATCCACTCCTTAGAGATGCTTCATGATTTTTTTTAGTGGAAGTTACAGTGAGGCTATCTGCATTAAAGTATTCCAGAGTTATACATCTCAGATATATCTAAGCCACCTCATAAGAGTCTGGCATCAGAGTGCTCAGTATTGCCAGAGGCAGTCTGATATTGTCAGACTCCTTTGAAGCATAATGTTGACAAAATTAATGAACTATTGCAGCTGTTTCAAAGGCTTATAATGGTGGCTTCCTGTTGAGATGAGATATCCTCCAAAATCTGTCAGTTATACAAAGTGATGCAATGATGACTCCAAACCCATTAATAGTTAAGATGCTTTTGGAAATGTGCAGATGTTCTCAATCGTGCCATTATACTGCAAGATGTCAAATATCAGGACAGGCTGTTCTACATGGGCTCATTCCTCACTGATTGTAAAATGTCATTGATGGGACACGATTCACAGAGGTTACTGAGAGATATAACTGGTTGAATCACATCATTGCTCAGCTCAAATGTCCTCTGTGTTCCACAGAGTTTTCATGGGAGTACTAGATCCTGAATATGTCTGTTAAAGTATGGCTTTAGGAATATAACTGGTTTCCGTGGCAGATTCAAATGATACCATGTTGAGCGCATTCTTTGACCATGTAAAATGACGACCATATGCACCTGATGGCTGACTATCCCGCTGAATCAAGGAGAGTTTAGTAAGTGCCCTACTGAACTCATTTAGTCTTACTACACTGCATTTTTCTGATCCTAACTATCCATTAGTGTACTTGACTTCAAATGTCATTAAGTGAACCATTCAATGTGTACCTGAAAAGTTTGTGAATGGGTAGACCTGTTTGATGCAGAGCTCTTATGGGACAAATTTTGTGCCTGAGATTTTGTGCCTGAGAAGTGAAGGTAGTGCACAGTTAATGAAGATATTATTCAGATGCATTCACTTGAATGAAAATATCAGCATGACAAAGAAGTCAATTGCTCTGAGAGGTTTCTTGTTGCAGGATGCCTGAGATTAAAGGCTGAACCTAGGATCATCAAGCTAGAGCAAATCTTTACTACGCCTGGCAATACATTTCCTGACCAGTGAGTGATCAAAGGTATTTGAATTGATTCATTGAAACACAGCAGGAGGCTGTTTTTCTTGTTGGTATTAAAGTAACAAACCTTTAATCTCTCGTATTTTTTCTCTGTTCCCTTCTGCTAAATTTATGCAGAATTATTCCTGTGATGAGAAGTCCATTATGTGGAAAGAGTAGAAGAGCTATGACCTTCTCCTTTCAGAGAAGTTTTAGGAGAGATTTATTAGATATTCAAATTGAGGGTCTTGATAAAGTAAATAGAGGGAACAATTTTCTACTGAACAATAACAAGAGGTTTAACATAATTTACAAAGAGTCAAATGGAAGAGCAGTAGATTTTTCTTTTACAGTGTAAGTTGTTATGATCTGAATGCACTACAATTGTTGGTGGAAGCAGATTCAACAGAAACTTTTCATTAATGAGTTGGATATACTGGAAAAGAAAAAATAATGTACAGGTCTGGGAAAAGAGCAGAAGAAGGGGAAGGAACTGAGCAAATAACTTTTCCAAGGAATTAGCATAGCACAATGGACTAATCAGCTAGAGGTA
Source organism: Rhynchobatus australiae (assembly GCA_034780895.1). Lineage (NCBI taxonomy): Eukaryota > Metazoa > Chordata > Chondrichthyes > Rhinopristiformes > Rhynchobatidae > Rhynchobatus > Rhynchobatus australiae. Next base: position 55,371,368 of record JAUZTB010000011.1, read on the forward strand.
ACCTTATGCTGCAGGCCTATTGGATTTATTCATAGGTTCATACAGGTTACTTAACTTAGAGTGGATGCAAACTCCACCTCTCAATACCTCTGCAACACAAACTGCAGCTTCATGCTCACAAATCAATTCTTTACCTGGATTGCTGAGCACTATTATTTTTACTGGATATATGAATTATAATTCAATGACATTGTTATAAATAATAATGTGACGGACTTTCATTTGCCAAAGCATACTCCCTTAATCAGTGCTCTACAGTAAACCAGATGAACTGTCACACCTTCAAATCCTTGCCCTTGCTGTTCAACTGCTAACACAGAACATGTGTGCAAAGCAAAAAATAGCACTGAGCAATTTCACAATTAACAGATCAGAACAAAGCCCTGCAATGTTGGCGTACCTGGTTGTCATTAACCAACAGAAGGAGGAGGCACCAAGAACATCCTCATCCTCAACAAGGCTGCAGCATTCAGTACTATCATCAAGCAGGAGTGCTGAATAGATGATCCATCTTCACTTCCTTTTGATTTCCTTGCATCAGGCAATGCAATTCACATCATATGCTATCAACTGAGAGAACTGATACAGCAAAGACAATGGAACCAGTGAACATCCTGGTTGTAATACTGAAGTTGTGTCTGACAGATATCTTGGAGTTCTTCGAGGAGGTAACCAAGAGGGTAGATGAGGGTAGGGTAGTAGATGTTGTCTATATGGACTTTAGCAAGGCCTTTGACAAGGTCCCTCATGGCAGGCTAGTCTGGAAGGTTAAGTTGCATGGGATCCAAGGGGAGAGAACGGATTGGATTCACAATTGGCTCACAGGTAGCAAGCAGAGGGTGATGGTTGAGGGTTCTTTCTTGGGCTAGAGGCCTGTGACCAGTGGTGTGCCACAGGGATCGGTGCTGGGACCCTTGTTGCTTGTAATTTGTATGAATGATTTAGATGCGAATGGTTAGTAAGTTTGCGGATGGTACTAAAATAGGTGGTGTAGAAGCTTATGAAAAATTACAGGGGGATCTTGATTAGCTAGGTATGTGGACTGAAGATTGGCAAATGGCTTTCAATCCAGATAAATGTGAGGTATTGCATTTTGGAAGGTCAAACCAGGGTAAGACTTATGCAGTGAATGGTAGGGCCCAGGGGAGTGTTATGGAACAGAGGGACCTAGGAGTGAAAGTGCATAGTTCGCTGAAAGTGGCGTCACAGGTAGACAGGGTGGTGAAGAAGACGTTTGGCACACTGGCCTATATCAATCATGGCATTGAATATAGGACTTGGGAAGTTATGTTGCAGCTATATAAGATGTTAGTGAGGCTGCACTTGGAGTATTGTGCACAGCTTTGGTCACCCTGTTATAGGAAAGATGTTATTAAACTTGGAAGAGTGCAGGAAAGATTTACCCAGATGTAGCCTGGACTTGGGGTCTGAGTTACCAGGAGAGGTTGTGTAGACTAGGACATTATTCCCCGGAGTGTTGGAGATTGAGGGGTGACCTGATAGAGGCATATAAGATCACAAGGAGCATAGACAGGGTGAAAGCACATAGTCTTTTTTTTCCCCCCAGGAAGGAGGTGCTAAAAACAAAATGGAATAGATTTAAGATCAGAGGCAAGAGATTTAAAAGAGACATCAGGGGCAGGTTCTTCATTCAAAGGGTGGTGTGTATTTGGAACGAGCTGCCGGAAATAGTGGTTGAAGTGGGCAGATTAACAACATTTAAAAGCCATCTAGATTAGAACGTGGATAGGAGAGGTTTAGAGGGCCATGGGCCAAACGCAGCAGATGGGACGAGATCACCGGGCAACACAGTCGGCA
>JAUZTB010000011.1:55556430-55567159 GCA_034780895.1 Rhynchobatus australiae
AATGCTTCGAGAGACTGATTTTGAAGCACATTAAATGTGCTATCCCTGCCACCGTGGACCAGCACCAGTTTGCCTACTGGGCAAACAGATCAACAGAGGATGCAATCAGTCTCACCCTCCACACTGCTCTGGCGCACCTGGAAAGACCGGACACATCTATCAGGATGCTCTTTTTGGACTTCAGTTCAGCCTTTAACACAGTCATTCCCATCAGATTAGTGTCCAAACTCCACAGCCTGGGCCTGAATATAACAATCTGCAACTGGATTATGGACTTTCTGACCAATCGCCCGCAGACTGTCAGGTTAGGAGGCACACGTCTTCCACCCTCACCCTAAACACTGGTGTTCCCCAGGGGTGTGTGCTGAGTCCCTTCCTGTATGCCTTCTTTACCCATGACTGTTCATCCGTCCATGAAACAAACACCATCATAAAGTTTGCAGACAATACCACAGTCATTGGCTTGATCATGAACAATAATGAATTGGCATACAGGGATGAAGTGCAAAACCTGACAGCCTGGTGTTCTGCCATCAATCTCATTCTCAACACCAAAAAGACTAAAGAGATTCTGGTGGACTTCAGGAAGTCAAGGAAGATAGATCTTGGTCCAGTGTTCACTGGCGGCGAGTCAAAACTGGAGAGTCTCCAGTTTTAAATTCCTGGGGGTATACATCACTGAGGACTTCTCCTGGGCAATACACACCTCAACTGTCATTAGGAAGGCACAGCAACGCCTCTATTTTTTGAGGAAAGTGAGGATAGCCAGACTGCCTCAGAACATTCTGGTGAACTTCTATCGGTGTGCGGTGGAGAGCATCCTGACATACAACATTACTGCTTGGTATGCCAGCTGCACCAGGAAGGAGCAGAAGGTTCTGCAGAGGGTCATCAAGACGGCCCAAAACATCATTGGGACTCAGTTATCAGCGATGGAGGATATCTATCAGGCCTGATGTCAGAGCAGGGCTTTAAGCATCATCCGAGAACCAGCTCACCCTGCTCACCACCTCTTTAAACTACTCCCCTCTGGCAGGCGATACAGGACAATACATGCACACACCACAAGACTGAAACACAGTTTTTTTCCCAAAGCTGTTAAATTGTTGAACATGGATTGACACCCCCATACATATATACACACACACACACATATATACCATGTCTTCCTCCCTTCACTGGCTGGACTCACTATGGTGTTATTTAATGATTTATGCTGCTATATTGATATGCTGCTGATTATCATTACTATTATTATAATGGTTCGTTTGCCCACTGCCTCTTTTTTATATACCTTATATTTGTGTATGTTTGTTTTATTTTATAGTCATAATTGCTTTTATCAATTTGCTGTTCTGATTTTTGTTAGGCGAGGGAGTGCCATTATCATGTCGTTGTGTTGTTGTCCTGCAACAGTACAATGACAAATAAAGGAATCTTGAATCATAGAAACACAGCACAGAATTGGGCGCTTTTGGCCTACCTCATCCATGCCAACCATGATGCCTATCTATGCTAATCGTATTTGCCCACATAAGGCCTGTATCCTATGCTTTTCCTATTTAAGTGCATGTCCACAAACCTTTTAAACATTGTAATTGTAGCTGCATCCACTACCTTCTTTGACACCTAATTCCAGACATTCACCACTCTCTGTGGGAAAACTTCCTCCTCAGGTCTCCTTTAAATTTCTCCTTCTTGGCTTAAACCTATGCTCTCTAGTTCTAGACTCCTCTGCTTTGGGTAAAAGACCATCTATCCTATCGATGCCCTCATAATTTTATAAACCTCTAAGGTTGCCTTCAGCCTCCTACATCTAGTGAGATTAAACCCAGCCTATCCATTATTTCCTTTTAACTACAGCTCTCCATTTCAGGCAACATCCTGGTGAATCTCTTCTGCACTCACCATTGCAATCATATCCTTCCTGTAGTGTGGCGACCAGAACAGTACACAATACTCTCTGTGATCTAACCAGTGTTTTGTATAACTGCAACATGGTATCCTAGCTCTTGTACTCAATGCCTCAACTTCTGAAGGCAAGCATACCAAATGCCTTTTTCATTACCTTACCTATCCTGTTGCCACTTCAAGGAAGCTATGGACTTGCATCCCAAAGACACCCTGTGCGTCTGTGCTCTGTAGCTTCCTGGCCATCTGCTCTATATCTCCTAACAGAATTTGATCTCCCAGAGTGCATTACCTCACAGATGTATGGATTAAATTCTATCTGTCGCCACTCTGCCCAATTTTCCAGGTGATTTATCTCTTGCTGTATCTTTAGATAACCTTTGTTCTGTAATATTTGCATCAATTTTCATGTAATTTGCAAACTTAGTAATCATACTCCCTGCATTCTCATCCAAGTCATTCGTATGTGAATAACAGCAAAGGTCCCTGTAGTACACCACAGATTTTCAGTCAGAAGATCACCTATCCACCATTATGGTCTGCCCCCCAAAAGCCAGCAAATTTTGGATCCAGATTGCCAAGACACCTCAGGTCCTTTGTGCCTTAACCTGCTGGACCAGCCGACCATGTGGTACCGTGTCAAAAGCCATATTAAAGTCCATGTAAACCATGTGTGCCACTCTGCCTTCATCAGTTTTTCTAATTACCTCCTCAAATATCTCAGTCAGATTTGTGAGGCATGATCTCTTTTGTACAAAACCATGTTGACTCCTCCTGATCAGTCCCTGTCTTTCCAAGTGAACATAAATCATGAGCTCAGAATTTTCTCTAACAACTTCCCTACCATGGATGTAAGGCTCGCCCACCTGCAGCTTCTGGATTTATCCCTCCTGCCCTTTTTGAACAAGGAGACAACATTAGCTATCCTCCAGTCTTCTGGTACCCCACCTGCAGCTAACAAAGATGCAAAAATCTCTGTCAGAGCCCCAACTATCTTCTGTTCGATCCTAGAATAGATCCCATCAGTCGCTGAGGAGTTATCCACCCTATTTCTAGCACTTCCTCCTTCCTGATACCAACGTACTCCAGAATAGTGGTGTACCCTTCCCTTATCTCACCAGTCTCCACATCCTTCTCACTAGTAAATACAGATGAGAAGTACTTATAGGATCTCACTTGTATCCACTGGTTCCATGTTTAAATTATCTCTCTGGTCCCTAAGAGGACCTATTCCTTCCTTCCTTACCCTTTTCTAATATAAAAGGCTTTAGGATTCTCCTTCGTTCCACTTCCGAGGTAATTTCATGGCCCCGTTTTGCCACTCTCATTTCTTTAAGATTTCTCCTATATCCCCTGTAAACCTTGTGTCATGTTCGATCCCAATTTCCAATCCCAAACATACACTTCATTTTCCCTGATCAAAGCTACAGCCATTTCCCCCTACCCCCACGTTGCTACTTTAAACCCTTCTGAGTCATATTTGACAAACCTGTCTGCAACCATGTTGGTCTTCCTCCAGTTCAAGTGCAATCCTCATTGTACAAGTCACCCCTGCCCCAGAAGTGATCCCCAATGATCCAGAACCCTGAAGCCCTCCCAACTGCACCAGCTTTCCAGTCACACATTCATTTGACCTGTCCTATTCTTATCCTTGCTAGCTGGTGGCATGGGGAGGAATCTGGAGATTACAACCCTCAAGGTTCTGTTTTCCAATTTTTTTACCTAACTGCCTACATTCCCTTTGCAGGACCCCATCTCTCCTCTTACCTGTGCCGTTAGTACCAAAATGGACTACCATCTTTGGCTGCTCAACATCCTTTCAGATTCTTCTGTACCTGCTTTGGGATATCCTGTACCCTGGCACAAGGCAGGCAGCACACCATCCTGGAATCTCACTCGTAGCTTCACTGTCTGTCCCTGACTATCAAGTCACCTATCACTACTACACACCTAGACTTTGTCCTTCCTTGTGGTACAGCAGAGCCAGATTTGGCTGATGCTGCTTTTCTGAGAAGCCATTCACACCTCCCGCACCCCAACCAGTATCCAAACCTGCTAGAGGGGGGAATCGTCACGGGGGTTCCAGCATTGACTGCCTGCACCCCTTAGCAGTCACCCATCTACTCTGATAAAACCTGTTGTGTGACTATCTCCCTGAAGCTCCTATCCATGATACTTCCTCCTCAGTCCATCTGCTGCTCCAACTAATCCACGCAGCCTGAGAGCTGCGGCTGGACACACTTCCCACAAATGTAGTCATCAGGGGCATTTGACATCCTCCGATCTCACTCCTGTCCCTGGGGGAGTTTACCACTCTGCCAACTGCCATTACAAACCCGCTAGAAACTACTGGATTAAAAGGAAAAAAAACACTTACAAATTTTTGTTCACAATAGATTTGTGGGGTTGTTAAAATGTATTGTGTAATGTATTCTATTGAGATGCAAATTTAAAAACCAAGAGTGATGGCATGATTTTGGTTTCTACATTCTATTTTTATTTCAAATTGGAATTCTAAATTACCCTCAATGTATACAGTTTCATTGCTCAGTAAAAATGGAGAATATTTTGCATGTTTTGGTCACTGACCAACTGAGTAGATCTCAGTTAAACAATATTAACTTGAACAGTTAACTTTCTTGTTAGCTCTTAACCAAATCCTTTTTCCAGTATCAGTTCTTATATTTAGTAATTATTGCATTAATTCCACCATAGTCACTGATTAATTGCAGGTTCAAGTTTTAAAATTTGTCAGTATCAAAGAGTTGCTGTGATCATCAGCAGAATTCTATTACAGCCTTTAATCTCATAGCCTGGCTGAAGTTGAAGGAACATCATAGCTTATTCTAGTACATCAAGTCAGAATATTCATTAAAGAGCACTTGAGTATTCAGACTTTCTACATTTAACTGAATTGCCCTAAATTCCAAATATAATTAAAAAGATAATGCAAGTACCTTAATTGAGTTATGGCTTACAACCGTTGTCAGCGATGAAACAGAACATTAGTAAAGCATGCCCTGTGATACTGTGTGAAAATCTGCCAAGGTGTACAACATCCATAAACTGAATAACTAAAGTCAGTTTTTAAATGTAACTGGTGTTCTGTGTATGTGCAAAATATCCAACCTCCTTTAAACATTTTTGTGGAAAAGTCTATATTGCAGAAAATTTGCTGTTTAATCTTTTCACAATCATTATCACAAAAATCATTTGTTTCAATACAAATAAGGTGTCCCTAGAAACATGGACCAACATTAATTCATAATAATTATAAATATTTATGTAGTTCTTTTGCATAACGTGCCCCCAAGGCATTTCACGCAAGTGAAATCAGACAAAAAAAGTTCAGAAAGAGATTAGAAAAGATGGACCAAAAATTGGGCCATTCAGCGCATCATTTGCTCCACCATTCAATCATGGCTGTTTTTGTTTCAAACCATTCTTCCACCTTCTCCCTGTAACCCTTAATCCCTTTACCAAATTTTTATGAACCTTGAACATAAAAAGGTGGAAAGAGATTTAAGGGGGAAGTCATCCAACAATTTAGAAGTATAGCCACGGGTGTTGTTGATGGGGCAAAAGAAGCTGGGGATTGCAAGGTACAAGAAATGTTTATCTGAATTTGCTAACAATCATTGTTAGATTTTAATCCTTCAGAATACCTTTATTGAAATACTGTAGGATAATTTTACTGTTCTGGTAATTGTGGAAGTTAAAAGTAGTTCTAGAGAATGAGCAATTATTTTGAGCTAATTTACATAACTTTACCAGTTTGTGTGTGGGGAAAATTGTTGATATTATGCTATTGTCAAACAATATATTTGCGATTTACAGGCTGAGGAGCAATTGAAAATTGTTGAAGAGCAAAGAAAAATCCATGAAGAAAGGATGAAGCTTGAGCAAGAAAGACAGCGTCAGCAAAAGGAAGAACAAAAACTGATCCTGGGCAAGGGGAAGTCCAGGCCAAAGCTGTCCTTCTCACTGAAAAGCTCTGTTGGATAACTTTGTGCTTGTGTTCTTTTTTAAACCTTGTAGCTTCATGTTGAAGTGTTTTTGGGAAAGACAAAGTTCGAATGATCAGATGTGGGCTGTGCTCTACAACATTTCTTAACAGAATGAGAAATGTGATTTTAAAACTGAAATTCAAACATCTTCTATCAGTACAATGGAACCCTGTATAGAGCATCTCTGATTTGCCGATGTAAAATGTTATCACGCAGAGATCATCCTTATCAGTTTCCATAACAAATTGGCTACAGCAGATTGGGACTTTGAAAGATTTAGGGGATCTTCACAGAGATGATCTAAAAATGGGTTCCGCTGTAGTTACCTTAGCAAACCCAATGTGATGTAAATGTTAAGTAGTATTGGGATGATGTAGTAATATCAACTGTAAATGAAACAAATTGGAAAATATACCATTTTAAATACATTTTGGATCTGTAATCAAAATTGACTGCCCAACCAACCCTGAATGAACTTTGGAGTCTCTGTGGTGTGTTAACAAATATAATGCTGTTGTCAGTGGAATGGCTCCCGTCATTCACAGGTAAGGAAAATAACCACATTTCTGGGGGTGAGAAGAATTATTGCTCTGGATCTGCAGTACACACACCTTAATGTTCTGATTTGTTTTTCATCATTTAGCAAGAGTTAGCCTGCTTTTTTCCCCATATTGTAAATGTACAAACTTCACAAATAAAATAAGGTCTTAAATGCATGATAGAGCTAGTGTACTTTTTTATTTTAAAGCACTTTGCAAGACATTGCATTTGCAGATTGTGTCATATAGCTTAATTTGTGAAAGTACTGTATGCAAACAAGGATCAGATAGATGTTTTCCCATAAAGCATTCAATGGGCATGTTGCAAATGCACATTGACCAAAAAAGCCACATGGAAACATCAGACCTAACATGAGTAAATATCAAGTCAAATTTCTGCACTCCACTTAAGGCACACAAAAACTAGTGGTATTCTGTTTGGTACTTGTATTGCTACTATACATTGGCACATTAAAATCAAATCAGTGCCTGTTCTGTGCCTATTATGCTTTGTGCTTCTAATGCACATTTATGTGTCACATTGAATTCCAGACTTCAATCCCAAGTTTATGCTGGCTGTTCCTTTTCCTCTCCTGCTTCTTACCCATAGCTCTTCAATTTTCTTTCAAGCACTGATCCTGGTCCCTGTAGAAATCTGCAATTGAATTTACCACCACTGGACTGTAAATGCATCTGATACCTACTAAACACTATATATTTTTTAATTAACATCATCCTTTGTTCTTTAACCAATTACTTCAAATCTTTTATAGTCCACCCACCAATGAAGGGTTTCAGTCTACCTTGTCTCATTATTTTGAACATATCACACCTGTCAACCTGTTATAAAAGTCAGCTTCTGTAGTACAAATTCTTCATTCCTGCAAGTAAGTCTTTTCTGCATTCCCATCGAAGGCCTTTATATCTTCCCTACAACATGTTTTCCAGAAATGGATATAATATTCCAGTTGTGACCAAACCATTGCTTTTTGAAAGTTCATAACTTCCTCACTGTTGTATTTATTGCCTCTGTCTGGTATGTATTTTCTGGATCTGTCCTGCCTCCTTCAAAAGATGTATCCAGGATACATCCAGGTCTCTCTTCCCGCACCCCTTTTAGAATTTTTATCTTATCTCTTTTCCTTCCAAATTGTTTTATTTGTATTCTTTCTATGCCAAATTCTTTCTGCCACATACCTGCCCATAACCACCAGTCTAACACTATCCTCCTTATTCTCTATATTTTCAAATTTAGTTTCACCTTGAGATTTTGAAAATGCCTGCAGAATACCCAGTTCATTGAACATTTATCCTGAGTACTTTCCTCCAGCCTGGAAAGCAACTGTTTGCCATATTTTTCATCCTTGGACCAATTTCTCAATGTTGTCATGCTATTTTTCTTCAAAGATTTCAACCTTCCTGATAAACCCATTATGTAGCACTTCATTTGGAATTTAAGATTGCAACCTAAATAGCATTTATCTCATCAATGTTGTTACCTCATCAAATAAAACCGATCAAGTTGGTTAAATAAGATTTGCCTTCAAATATGCTGGCTTCTATTAATCTATACTTGGCTGAGTGAATTTATTTTGTCCTGGATTATTTAAAACAAAATCTTCCCCAGCATCAAGGTTAAACTGATGACATGTAGTTGCTGGATTTATGCTTACTCCTGCTTTAGAACAAGGATGTAATATTTGTAATCATCAGTCCTCTGGCACTATCTCCATATCCAAGAGTAATTGGAAACTCATGGCCAGTAGCTACTCAATATCCACCTTACTTGGCAACAAAGGATGCGTCACATAAAAGCCTGCATAACCCCTATGCATTAAGCTTAGTCACAAAAAGAATGAAAATTAAGATATTTTATGTGCTAATACTACTTTGGGTCTTCAATACATATGTTTAATGCCAGCCTGCCTTCTAATTGACCTGCATTGTCATTTACTTAATAGGTACAATTAGATGACCCAAGCACTCCCTTGTGATTTGTACTAATTAATTGTTTTCAATAAGTGTATTTCTTCAATTCTTTAGAAGGTACAGTGAGTAAACATGAAATCAATTGGTAAGCTACTTTGCTTCAAACCAACAGTTATGGTAATTACACTTCAATTTTGCATAACTTGTCTGTGCAGTAATGAATGCATGATGGCCTAGAAATTTTGCATAACAGTTTTGTGCTTCATAAGAAGGAATTTAATCAAAAACCTGACTGCTGATCCAATTAGATACTAACCGCACCCATCACATAGGTTGTGAAATTTGTTCTGTAACCCCTGTAGGTAGTGTATTTATGCATGGAAACATCCTATTTAAATAAAATCAAATAGCTTGCAATGCAACTTTTAGCAACACTGAGAAAAAATTATTTAACCTATTCTGTGAGATATAGATAGTCAAGAAAGGGTAAGAAGGATTCAGAGCATAAATAGAAGCAGGGGTATGCCATTTGCCCCCAGATGCCTGGTCTAGCATTCAAATAAGATCATGACTCATCCTTTACCTCAGTGACATTTTCCTGTATTCATCCTATATCCCTTAATGACCATAAATCTAATGTTAGTACATTCAACAACTGAACTCTCTCACACACTCATGTAGAGAATTCCAGAGTTGGTACCCTTTGGGGAGAGGTATTCTAATCTCTGCCCTGAATGACTGACCCCTTATTTTGAAATGACCCAGTTCAAGGAACCCCAGCCAGAAGAATCATCATTCCTGCATCTACTGTCAAACTCCATAAGTATTTTGTTATGTTTTCAATGAGATTGTCGTTCTTCAAAATGGAGGAGAGTATTAGGTCTAGTCTGTTTAATCTCTTCTCATTCCAGGAATCAATCTGGTTTTACTCCCTCCATTGTAAGCATATTTTTCTATAGGTAAGGAAACCAAACCTGGATATAATATTCCACTAGATTTTTTTATAATTGTAATACCTTTAGTACTCAAATCCTCTTGTAAGAAGGCCCACATTCCATTTGCCTTCCTATTCACTTGTTGTACCTGCATGTTAACTTCCGGTTATTCTTGTATAAGGACACCAAGATCTCTCAGAACACAACTTTTAACCTGTTACTATTTTTTAAGAAATTCTTTAGCTTTGTATCTTCTCTACCAAAAATAGATGAGCTCACATTTTCCACATTATATTCCATTTGCCATGTTCTTGTCCATTCATTTGGCCCATCTCAATCCCCTTGAAGCCTCTGCATCCCTCTCATAACCTAAGTGGCACATATAATCAGCAAATGTGAATCGATTGCACTTGCTTCCCTCATTCAAATCATTAATGTTTACTATAAACAGCTGGGACACCATCAGCAATCTTTGCAGTGCTGAACAAATTGCAGCCTCCCAACATGAACTAATCCTCAGTCCACAATGGGATATTAGCCCAATCTATGTGCTATAATTTTGTTTAATAATCTCTTGTAATTGAGATGAACCATGTAAAAGAGAACTGGATGAAATTTGGCAGCAAAGGTGACTAAACTTACAAATTCTTTAGCAGAGCAAGAAGTAATAGTGCCAAATCTGGGGGGAAAAGGTCAGAGGACCTGAGTAGGACTAAAAAAAGATTTAGATATCCCACAAGGAATTTGTGTAGATAATTTCCAGATTTCTGAGTTTAGAAGAATGAGAGATGATCTCATTGCAGGTGTGTTCCTATTGCTTATCTTATGTTCTTAAGAAGATGGTTAACAGATGAGAGAAGAAGCCAGTCATGGAATAATGAATTACTTTAATAGAAGAGAATGGGTCTCAATAGTCCTTTCTGTTGTCCAGACCTGATGATAATGACCAGGTCAGCTCCTCCCACAATCCCTCAAAATTCCAAAAGCAAAGATGACTTTGACTGGGAGAAGCCAGGAAAAGGAAGAGTAATGTCTTTTGATAAGGCTTTGAGGCTTAAAAGTGGAGAAAACATGCTGCTGGTCAGATTGGTGGTTGCAAAAATGTCAGGCCAAATGAAAAAATAAATATGCCACTGAAATTTTAAAAATGAAACCCCAAGTAAAATAGTAGAAAACTTCTTACAGGATAAGTCACAGAGACAGTTTTGAAGTGGGAGACTGAAGTGGGTGTAGGTGGTGAGAAATAGAAGGAAGTGATCAGAGGTGGCCCTCTTTGTGACTGACCTGATAGAGCTGGTGAGATAACCTGAGGTAAGGTCAGTGGTCGGACCATGAACATGATTTCCCCCAGTCCAAGATGAGTGGTAAATGCAGGCCTACGTACCTAATATTCATCTCCCGTCAGTAG
>JAUZTB010000011.1:56847570-56858204 GCA_034780895.1 Rhynchobatus australiae
ACATGCTGGGCTTTTACGACCTTCATTGAGGCAGTCCACAGGCAATCAATAAATTGACATTAACTTCAACACTTCATACATGAGACTCACGATAGAAAAGGTAAAAGAGGTGTAACTGAGTTTTTAAATGACGCAATCATTGCTGGATACTGGATCCCCATCAGTGGCTCATAGCGGAAAAGGGAAAATCCATGCCAGCCTGGTGCTTTGTGAACAAATTTTTCTGAGGTCAACAATTAGTATAACACAGACACCACTAACAGAAAAAAAATCTAAGCCATTGTCTGTCAGTGTTTATTTAAAACTGTTCAGAACAATAATTTTGTGTCATGAAATATAATTTTTAGACCACTTGTCAAAATGGTGGAGAGCATGTGAGGTGTCTTGGATGGATGTCGGTGGGATTGGGATGTAAGTGTTTTTAAAATGTTAGGTATTGCTAAGCAAATAATATTCTCGTCCTTTGTAATACATTGATTTTTAAAATAATGATTAATCGAAATAGATCTAATCAATGAATCCTTTGCATCGTTCAATTCTGCCTCCTGCTCTGCTGGTGTTTCAAAACCATTACCAAACAGCGTGAAGTCATTTGCATTTTATTTACTGAAATGGAGCTGACAGTTCTGTCAGATTCACATTGGTCAGTAAAAATTGCATCATTGTAAAAGATGGCAAGCTGTACTCTGGGTAAGGTATTGGGGAGATATGCAGAGAATGGTTCAAGAAACTCTATTCGATAGAGATGCAGCGAGCAGTGAGATTGCTGTTCTATATTCACATGACTTTATCAACAGCATTCCTCAGATTATTGAATGCTTGCCATGCATGGCCATGTTGCAGCCTTAAAACTAAATTGTTATCGCACTGAAATTTATGTAACACAACCTAGCTGAAAATTATACATTAATTTACTGATAAATGAAAAGTACAACAGTCTCTCACTGTATGAGCTCCCATACATAAAGTACTCTAATGTTTCACTGCTTACAAGATTAAGTAGACCATAAGAAAAAAAACACCAGATTTAAATTGAAGGAGGCATAGACACTTAAGCCATTCATTTCTTTCAAGAAGGCCAGTTAGAATATCACCCTGACCAAGGAATTTGGAAATCATGATACTAGTGGTCTTTTTTCTAATGGAAAATATAAACAGAAACTGCTGGAAACACTCAGCAGATCAAGTAGCATCTGGGGAAAGAGCAACAGAATTAACATATTAGGTTGAATACCCTTCCTTCAGTTTCCAAGTTTTTGATTTTCATGATCTTTCTCTAAATTCAAAGCCTCTGCCATCCTACACTTGTTATGCTTTACCTCTTTGATCTTACAAAAGTAATGCACTCAGTTATAAAGATATGACAAGCTCGAAGGTATCCCTGCTGGACAAGATAATGAAGTTAGTCTCTCTAATGCTTGCAGGCTTGTAAAAACAATTCACCATTACTTCAAATTTAGCTGAGCGTGACCACAATTTGCAGCGCCTTTGTAACTCACACAATCATGTTGCTGCACTAGAGGAGGTGGTGGAAGATGATTGACTGCAGGGATGAAGTGGATAAGTTAGTGATGCAGGAATCAAGTAGCCACTTTTTGTTCAGAAGACTAGCTCATTCCATCTCTTAACCACATCACTTGGAGATTTAAAATTCATTGGTCTAGGATATAAAAGGGAAATTTCTGTCTAAGCAGGAGCGACAAAAAAAAATCATCATGTGCAACTAGAAATATGGGGGACTCCAAGACATGTCCTGGAGTTATTGAGTTCAGCATAGAAACAGCCCCTTCAGCCCACTGTCAGTGCTGACTGTTAAGTACCCATCTACACCCATTTTATTCTCCCATATTCCTATCACCTCCCCTTCCTCCTCCCTCAGATTCAATTATTCATCTGCACACTAAGGGACAATTTACAATGGACAATTAAGAGATCTTTGGGATTTGGAAGGAAACTGAAGCACCCAGGGGAAAGCCCTGCAGTCACAGAGAGAACATCCAAACAGCAGAACACAGAGAGCGCTGGAGGTCAGGATTAAACCCAGTGACTGAGCCGTGAGGCAGCAGCTCCACTCACTGTGCCACTGAGCACGCAAAGATTTATGCTTGTTTACACTGTAGCCACCATGGATAATCTGGAGAGTACATGAAAATACCAAAAATTAGAATTTGCCCCATATCATTTTTTGTTATTAAACTTCATTGCGGGCATCCTCAGCATTGTATTGAAAAGTCACATAAGGTGTAAAAATCTTCAATTGCAAGATCCACAGATCAATGTATCACCTATCTCTCTGCAACATGATGATAAAAATGGCACATCATTTCAGTAAAACTTTCCCTACTGAAGTGTTGCAAATTTTACATTTTTCAGCGTAAGAATAGGAGGTGCAAATTTTGCTGACAGGTCTTACCACAAACAAACAAAACTCTTCAAGCTACAGGAGAGCATTGCTACTGAATGAGTGGCTGCAGGTGTGGGTAGAAAATAGTTCCGGGGTGAAATGGACAAGAGCAGGCTGATGAAGAACAGTGCTGCAGGGAGCAGCTTCTTCATGCAAGAGGGCCATGGAGACTTTTCAGGGATACAGCTTAGTCCTCCAAGAAGGGTGTCAGGGAAATCTTTATTAGTGATTGGGAATAGTTTCTGAATGCCTCCACTTTGAAGAAGCCCGCAGTACAGTCAAATATTTCTGGCCTGCCTGCTTCTGTCGGTTGAAAGAAAATTAGATGGGGTCTCCCCTCCTTGTGTTTGATTGTCCTTTCTAAGTGAGCAGTAAGCTGTGAGATGTGACAGAGATCAGGAGTTGCAGATATCCAGAATCGTCCTGAAGTTAAGAAGCTGAGTGTGACCATGGCCATGAAATCCAAGGAGAAAGCTTGTGTGAGATCAGCGGAGCTCGGAGATTTCTGTGAGGACAAGAAATGCAGCTTGAATGCAGTGGGATTGGGTTGGAAATAACCTTGAAATAAGGCTGCTTATAACACTTAGCCTTATGTAATGCAGCCTAAATGACCAGATAGTAACTCCAGCTGCTACCACTACACGAGGAAATTCAACGTGTAACTTATTTTTTGTTTCCTCCCCTATTGCTTTGAAGTCATTTGTCCTTCTGAATAAAACATTTGCCACCTGTTTATTGAGCTATCATGCAGTGAATTGGTTAATACTGTGATTCTTTCAGTGATAACGTGGCAGAAGGTGGTCATTTAAAATTGAGGTATATGTTCACTTTGTATGCTACCGGGACCACTGTCAATCTGTGGAGCAACCTGAAGTATATAAAATAACTTACAATCGCCTTCCTGAAGAGCTTATATTCATATACAAATATAATGGATAACACAGGAATGAGCAAGACAGTCTGTCAGTGATGCCATCTTCATTTTGATGTGTATTTTCTTGCATCAAAATAAATGCAGACAGAATTGCTGAGTAATGCCTGCCAGCAAGTGTAAGAGTCCAACTGTTCAGTGGCTGGCTGGTCTCATGGAGATCTCAAATAGGTAGAGCACTACAGATGTGAAGACAAAAAATATTGCAGTCTCCCTGTAAGTTAGTACTTGAACAGACTTGCAATTGACATCAACCTGAATGAGAAAACATACTCTGCTAACAAGCTTCTGCCATTATTTTGAGGACAGTTCTCATTAGGAGGGAAGCACGCTTTTACAGAAGGTCATAAAATTGCTACTTGCATGGTGGTGTTGCCACTATTATGAGCCATTACCTCAAAAGACTTTGGACACCCTGAGGCCTCTGGCTCAGCTCTCTTTGGCTTAACAAGCCTCCAATTTGCCCGCTCAACTTGGGAAATTCTCAGGATAGCAAATAAAACAGAATAAAGCCTCAAAGAAGATTTCTTTAATCTCACTTGATTTTTTCTGTGCAGTGTACTGTTACCAATATAGATCCAGAACAATGAAGTGCAGGCATCTACATTCTTACACTTTATCCTAATACTACAATATTAATTTCACATTCTTCCAAGTCAAATTATTTATAATAATTTATTTTTTTGGTCTCATTATTTTTCATGAACCAAGAGGAATCATGTGGAGTACAGTATCAAATATGAATCTGTAGCTTGAGTCATAGCCAGCATAAAATTTAGTTTCTTTGACCTGTGGAAAAACATTTTTGAGCTTGAAGAGATCTCTGTGCTGAAAGGTTGAGGTTGCAGGAAGCCTGCCTAAAATCTTAAAACCACCATATCTCCTCTGAGTCTTTCATTTGTACTTTTCTGAGAATACAGGCTTGATGGTTTGGTTGCATGTTTTCTTGAACTAAATTTATGGAGGTGACAGGGATCTAAACGCAGGTTCCTATGCTGATAGAAGCAAGAGTTTGACTCATGGCTTAGGTCCCAGTTGTTATCTACAATTGTCATAATTGATTTTCCTCAGACCTCCTCCTGCCACAGGTTTAGAGAAAAAACTAGCAAAGGAGGTTGTTTGTTTCTTATCTCTGAGTTTGTCACAAAGCTAAATGCTGAGAAAAGAAAGTTCACAGTAAGTAAGTTGCCTGAATTGTGTCTGCTTGATGCCACAGTAAATGTTCGATTGATTTGAAAATGTTTATAATAGGATGGGGATGGAGTAGGGGTGTGTTGTTGAGAGAGGTGATGCAATGTTGTCCCATATGTAGGGAATTCTACTTCATACACTTCTATTCACTTTTGTAAAAATCTGCTGTAGTTTCACTCACTGAAGTGATTGTGAACAGTGAACTGTGAAGTTAACAATAGTAAATTGGCAGTTTTCTGCTCTGTGCTGCATCAGCTTTGTTTGTATGAAAAGAAACATTTTTTTCCCCCAAGTTTCTGCCATAGCTTTAGTTCAGGGCTTAGAAACTTTACATTCTTACAAAATATACCAGCAGTATTAATGTGATTCTGCTGTCCAATTCAGTCTTCAAAGTTCACAAAAGACATTTAAGACTTGATAGGATTGATAGAGAGAAAGTATTTCCTCAGAAAGTCAAAAATGAGAGGCTGTATCAAAACTAGTGGGGGCATCAGGAGGATGCCAGCGTGCAAAGAGAAATAAAAAGCTGAAACTCTTGCCCTGGAAAAGTTTACGGGGACCAAATATTTGAAACTTCCAAAACTGAGACTGATGGATTTTTGAGCTGAGGTTTTCACCATTCCAGACACATAAAAAAGGTTATTGCATCATTTATTATTATGGAAATAAAAATATTGTCTTTATTCTATCATTTATTTTACTCTCACAGAGAGTGTCTGCTGACACATTATAAATACAAATATTAATTAATTAATCCTTTTTATCATTTTGCATGACTATATAAGAAAATCAGAGGAATCTAATCCCAAAATGACTTCACAGCATCAATTGATGAAACATCTGAATTATATTATTTAAGTGTATTTGATTGCACAATGTCAGTGCATTAACCCACAATAAGATGATGTGTTACCCAAGCCGATAAACAGTAATAGACCATGTGCAGGCAGGTGGGATTTGTTTAAATTGGTATCATGGTCAGCACAGACATCATAGGCCAAAGGGCCTGTTCCTGTAGCAATGGTGCATTATTTTCATTTTCTTTCACTCAGCTTGTGTTTTTGTAGGTGAGGCAGTTCTAATGGTCCACATTACAAATTCTCTTATATTTAAAACCGAAGGACAGGTTAACGCAGAGGTGCTTCTTCACCCAAGTTGAGAGATTTGAGAATAGAAATATCGGAACAGAGGTGGCCATTCAACCCCCCCAGCTCATGGGTGGCCTCAGGGAAACAGAGAATTGAACATTTACAACACAAAAGAAGATCATTCAGCTGTAATAGTCATGCCAGTTGAAAAAGGGTTGGTCACACCAAGACCACCTACCAGAACAAAGCTTCCAGCCCTACAGGTCATGGCAGTGTAAATCCACATCCATATGGACTGTTTAAAAGTGATGAGGTTTTTTTGAATCTACCATCTTTCAGCCAGTAAGCTCCAGGGCCCCACCAACCACTGCCTGAAAAAACTTTTATTTCATCTTCTCTTTGGTCCTCTACCAGTTAGTTTAAGTCTATGCCCCTAGGCTTTTGATCTCTCTGCTGAAGGAAACAAGTCTTTCCAATTTAATCTATCTCATCACCTCATCATTTTATGCATCTCAGTTTAAGTGTCCTTTTTCAGTCTCCTCCTCAAAAGAAATAAGAGCTCATCAAATCTTTCGTAGTAGTTACAAATTATTCAATCCTGGTAACGTCGTCATTAATCTTCTCTTCACCCTCTCTGGAGCATTTATATCTTTTCAGTAATATGGTGACTAGAACTGGAAACAATATCGAATTTGTGCTCCAATTAGTGTTATACACAGTTCCAGCATAACCTTCCTGATCTTATATTCTATCCCTTGCCTAATAATGAAAAACATCCCGTATGCCTTTTGAATCATTTTATTGACCTGTCCTGCTAACTGTAAGGGTCTGCGGACACACTCCAAGGTCCCTCTACTTCTCCTCACCACTCAATCCTCTCCCATTTATTGTATGTTCCCTAGAACCACCACAAATACATTGCATCATACTTCTCTGGATTAAATTGCATTTGCCCTTTTTCTGCCCAATTGACCAAATCATTTAGATCTGCCTGTAGCTAAAAGCTTCCTTCAACCACATGAATAATTTTGGTATTATTTTCGTCAACTTCTTTATCATACCTGCTAAATTGAGGTCTAAAGCAAAATTTAACAAAAATTAGCACCCAAATACTGAGGCCTGTGGAACAACACTACAGTCTCCCAGTCACTAAAATGTCCATCAGTTATTATCTTTTGCCTGTCATCACTGAGCCAGCTTGGAATCTAATTAGCCACTGTCCCTGAATCCCATGGACTTTTACTTTTTTTCGACAAGCTTGCCACATGTCACCTTATCAAAAGCGTTGCTAAAATCTACCCGACATGCACCTTCCTTGTTATCTTTTCAAAGAATCCTATTGTGGGTGAGATATGGTTTTCCCTTAACAAATCCATGCTGATTGCTGCAGATTGATCCATGTCTTTCTAAGTAAAGGTACCACAAGAACCAATACAAAGAATGTCAATTGGCAGTACTGTAAAGGCATTTGTAGGCTTTGCACATAAAATTGGCCAAATTTCCTGTTCTAGTAAGGCCTGAGGAACCACAAGACTTGTTTCTAAAGAAAGTTTTCAAAAAGTCTGTGAGCTGTAGGATCTGTGAAAGGAGTTGTTTATACGTAGACATAGCCCAATGATAGAAAAGCGGAAATGTTGGAAGAAATCAGCCAGTCAAGCAGCATTTTGTGGAAACAGAAAGCAGTTAATGTTGACAGGTGTCTCTTTTCAACCATTGCTGCTTGACTGGCTGAGTCCTTCCAGCACTTCTGTTTTGGTTTCAGATTCAAGCATCTACTGTCTTATTTATAACCCAATGATACAATGTACTTTTGGCTTCCTCTGTAGAGCCACTGTGGTATGACTGTCCTTGGAACTTCCAAGCCAACATTCATTGGAGTAAAAATTTGTCATGATGCTGATAAGCTCAGAGTTCTTTCAAGTCAAAACATTTCTAAGAAAATTGAAAACAAGGACAAGTTAAATTGAACATTTCATGGATTTATAAGGAATGGACTGACACAGATTGTCTCCGGCAACTTATTATTCTTTCCCTGCAGCTTTTCTTCACCTTTCTGATATTTCTGTGTTATTGTTGTATTTTCTGCCGTTATGCTATCAATCACACGCACTTTACTCAGTTTTCATTTTTGATCGAATTGATCCTGTGGTGAACCCTACATTTTGGGAGTATTTATGGAAAATACACTGGCAATATAAAAGCCTCTTTGTCGATTGGAGGAGCCACTTGAGGAAGAATAGCAAAACATATTAATGAATTGGGACTTGGATAAAAGGCAGTGAAGGTCAGTGCCTTCTCCTGGATGGAAAAGAAGTAGTATGTGCGAGTTGAGGAAAGGGATCATAAAATTGAAAGACATTAGAGAAATGAAACCATAGTTGAGGAAAGCCATTATGGAGCAGAAAATGCAGACCTTTTCCAGATGAAAATGCAACTGTGAGAGTATATCAGAAACAGGGCTGGTAATTGAAGGATAGCCTGAGAAAACACCACTGAGGCAAGATAATATCTCTAAAGGTGCAAGGATTTAGATGTACAACCATTGACAGCATGTGTACATTCACTCTTTGGCCAGTTAAGATACCAGATAGATCATGGAGTATAGCAATTGATTATGGGAGTTTTAAATAAGAATTTTCCAGCATGTTCCCCAATTGCTATTGTTGTGGTAGATCTAATTAGTAGAATACCAAGCTCTGCAACAGTATATACAATGCTGGATCTCTCTTATTGATTTTGGACTCTTCTGATGAGAGAAGAAGATCAGTATAAAGGGTAGCAGTACACCTGGACATACCTGTACGCAGGATTCCATAACGCCCCATCTGTATTCCCTCAGCAAATGGCTAAGTACTTAGAAGGGTTTCCCAGTAGGGACAGACTGATTCAGTATATGTATTATTTGTTACTTTTCACAGTCACTGCTGAGGAACATATGGTGTTGCTGAAGGAGCTGTTACAGCTCCTAACAAGCTGTGGACTAAAAATAAACTCTAAAAGCACAAGGGCAAAAGGAAATGGAGGTTTGGGGCTCAGTGAAACCAGAAGAGAGGACCATAGCTGAGTCAAAACATAAAACGGTACAGGAGCTATCAATACCAGCGGATGAGCCTGTTTTAACATCATTTGGGGGGCTTAGAGAATGTTGTTGTGAGGTAATAAAGGATGAGGGAGGTATAGTTCGACCACCGTATGCATTAATGGGGAAGTCAGCTAAACAGAAGTGGATAGAAGAATGTGAAATATCACTTAACGAAAGGTCACAGGCAGTATCAAGTTTGGAAACAACAGGACTTAAACAGAATTTTTGGCTAAAATGCAGTTGTGGAAGTCAGTTTATGTGCAGTACAATTAGCCCATGGGAAACTTAGACCAGCAGCACATGCATTCCAGGCTTTAACTCTGATAGAGTTAGCATACTGATTATTGAAAGATGTCTGTCAGCTACCAAATGAGTGGATAAGCACTTAGTTGTGTTTTTGAGAGGCAACACTGTAACCTTGAGAACCAGGCACACGCCACTGGGATTTTGCACTCCACAGATACACTATCAGTAGGTGCAGTTTGCTTCTGGTGGAATCATTGAATCACCTGGCCCTTATGGCAAACATGGGGTTCTTGAGAACCTCTCTTTTTAAATAATGGTACACATTTCCAGTCCTACAACCCTTCATCACCATTCCTGTAACTTGGGAAGATTGAAAAGTTGTAGTCAAATCCTCTGCAATTTCCTCCCTGGAGTTTTTTTGTAACATCCTGTGATAATTTCATCTGGTATAGTAACTTGCCTATTATCAAAGCTGGTAGGCCTTTTCATACTCTTTCTTTTACTGTGTTTATCCCATCCAGTTACAAGGACATAGCTTCATATCGTTAACAATTCTACGTAGTAGACGCAAGGTTAAGTCCCTCTTCCATATGGTGTCCAAATATGAAATATATCCCTTGAATATTTATACCAGTTCAATCTTTCCAGTGAAACTGGAATGCAAGTAGTTAATTGAAATTTATAAATTGGTTGAGGTGTTCTGGATATTGAACCTTCATTATGTGCCATTGTTCACCCTTTCTTTAATATCCGTTGAGCTACCCTTTCCTCTGTTATTCCCCTTGCAGTCTCCTTTGCATTTTCCATAATCCCTCTCTCTCTCTGGATTGAACAATGTAGTCTTTGAAGGGCCAAGATTATTTGCTTTCTTTTTCTAGTTACATGAGAGAGATTCAGCTGTAAATTGAAGCAACCTACTGCACACAACTGTAAATGGTAGGCATTAATATGTTGAATATTTCCAAACTGTGACCATATTTGTGCCAGAAATATTATGCTACTAACCCTTCAGTGCCTTTCAAATAAACAGATTATTTAAAAAACGCAGCCATTGGAAAAGAACTAAAATAAACTTACACCTCATTAAGTTAATGTTTGATTATGGTTACTGATTCAAGTCATTGCCAGTTCTTTCAGGAAAATCCACTTTAAGCAACACTGAAAATAAGTGATTCGTTTCATCCAAAAAAATCTTGTTATTTATCCAAGTATAGCTTAAACCAGGATGGTTCCACACAAGCTATTAACAGTTTTGCCTATTTTCTTCTTACTATTATCACCACTAATTACAATAGATCTTTAAAAAATAATCATTGTCAGCATTAAAATGGATTTATTTTATAAGTTTTTTTATGGTAATTTAGTAGCAAGGAACTCTGGGGAAGTGTCATGAGTAATATGTAACTTCATGCAAATTATCCATCTACCCGAATGTAGCTGTTCCAATGGGCTAAGAAAGAAAGCAAAGTCAATATATGCACATGCAAGAGAAGACCAAACACAGCAAGGGTCTCTCAATAATCATCTGTAAATGACCTGAGGTTATAAATGCTTGTGAATATATCGTTTTCAATATCATTATGAACACATAAGTGCTCCCCTTCGAAGACTGACAAATTGTCATGGTTCTGAGTTCTGGCCCTCAATTTGGCTCCTTTAATGCCTTGTTGTCCAGCACATGGATTCCATGCT
>JAUZTB010000011.1:56875514-56888094 GCA_034780895.1 Rhynchobatus australiae
GATGTCTTTGATCTTTCCTTTCCATTCATGATCAACTTCAGCACAGCAATAAACCGCTGATAATTACGGATGGCGTCTCCAAGTTAACACTAGCACAGAACCTCATTAGCCTGCTGTCAGATAATTTCCAAAAAAAAGTAACATAAATATTTTTAAAATATAGCACATTAAAGTGAAATTATGCATTGATGAAAGACGATTGAAATCAAATATTCAATTGATTGGTGAAAGGAACCCGTCGCCACCGTTGCAACCGGCACCTTATTCATTTTAAAGTGGATGTAGCTCCCTCACCCCATAAAATGTACAACACCCTTTTGTTAAAATATCACGGAATTCCTACTATACGGCATCTTGTTAAAAACAATATCGATCAAGCAATATGTTTTACTTCCTAATAACTGCTCTTTCTTTTCTCAACCAATAAGCCGGTTGTCGATCAGATCAGCCGGAACGTACCGCGTCAATAGCATTTTCCACACTCTTTTTTTTTAAAAAAAGCATATTTCACAGTTCCAAAGAATAAAAGAAGCCAGTGACAACACTCAAATTGTTTTAAAATATGCATAACCAATGTGATATTTCGAATTAGATATTCCGAAGGTCGTTGACCCTTTTGGACCAGATGCTCTAACTTTGACAAATTAAGAATTTTAGAAAGTAGGATTTAGCATAATATCTTTAAAAAGGTTTTTTATTTACGGAATTGCAAAGTGACGAATGACGAGTGGGCCTTACCTTGCAACTGAATCGATCTCTCGGACTGGCTCTCCGGGGCACTGCACAGGCCGTGCGTAGGGTTGACTCAGCCCCAGTGAGAGTGTTCGTAGAGTCCGTGTTAGTTTGACAGCTGTCCGTTCAACTTCAGCCGAGGCCAATGGCTCTCGCATTCCGCCAGCGGCGTTCAGTGACGACTTGCAGGAAACTGCCCTGCGGATAGCAGCCGGCGCTTTTTAGTCCAATGCTCCACCTTCTGTGGAGGAATTCGCGGTTGCCAGCCATGAGATTCGTGCTGAAAGCTTTGGATGTATTGAGGCTCCATGGGCAATAATCAGTGCGCCGGGAGGGGGAAAAAAAGAACAAAATATGCGTCGAAAAAAAAAGCCTCCAAGCTCTCACATCCGAACCAAGACGCGTTTAGCACAAGAATGCAGCTCTATAGTCGCAAGGGAAATTATAAAAAGTTCATGTTCACGGTTACTCTCCACATGACTTTCAGCGGCCAATGGAAAAACCGAACAACTCGTAAAGTTCTATTGCAAAGTTGTAAATTTTCATAAAACAACAACGGATTTATGACATTTCCCCATGACTATTAGGAGGCAGGTCCTAGACGCCATTTTTAACAAAGAGACAAGTTAAAATTGCGAAATTATAAAAGATTTTTTCCGCAGTTTAAACATAATTTTTCAGTTTCCGAAGACCAGTTATTATGATAATAATATCAATCTGTAATTTGTGGGATTTTTTTATACAGGTCAGTGCTATTTCTGAACCCCGGCTGTTATTAAAGCGCATAAAGTCGGTGTTGCGTTTAATCGCAGCTTTCTATTCATATTTTCTTTCCAGTTTTCCGTTTTACTTAAGTATGCTGCAGTTAGAAAATGAACCCTAGCTCGCCCATATGCTGTGATTCAGCTTCAGGTTGGACCGCCGCTCTGCATCCATAACAGATAAAGATGCACTTGCCCGAAAATTCGTTCAAAGGTCGCCGATGACAGAGCACTCGGCTCTTCTCCCCACTTCTTACTTGTATTTGATATTGAGTCCGATACAACATCGTTTCATTTTTTTAAAAAACATTTTCTTCCAGTGCTCGCAGATTGATAAATGGGCACGATTTAGAATCGAATGCTAATTATTCAGTTGTAACTTTTGCCCAGAATCCCCAATTCGAATGCATTCCGTCTGAATATTGTCATGCTCAGAATAAAACATCTGACCACTTTTCATCACATTTACCCAGTTTTAACTATCGATTTTTCTAACATAGGTTTCAATTAATATAAAGATTGCCAATAAGGTGTTTTAAGAGTATGTTTCATTTTATATAATGAAAATCAGATAATTGGAAGATGATGGGGTACAGTCTAGGAAGAAGTGTGTACAAATTTTCAAACAGTTTATATTTAATTATTGTAATTATCCAACCCATACCTTTATAACGAACCATATACCCACTCATTTGGTGGTGTATGGCTCAGACAAGAAATCGAGACCGTGTTTATTCAAGCACCGTTTAATGTTTTTGAGTTTTGTTTTCTTACACAGTTTCCATTCAAAGTATACATGTCGAGAACGAATATATATATTTTAAATAGATTGCACCTTAAACCTTTAACATCGGTTATTATTGAACAACACATACACAGATTACAAAGCAAACTTTCGATTGACAGATACCACACCGAATATGGAACCACAATATATTCAGCTGACGATGCAGTTCGGGTTTTCTATTATTACATTTGGTTATTAGATTTTTTTTTATAATTTACACAGTACACATGTCTAAGACAACTGATACAACACTTAAAGAAACACGATTACATCATTCAATAATACAAGGTTTATTGAAATCTTTAGCAAGTATATACTTTAATGACACCCATCAAAAAGTTATAATGCAATTTCTGCCTCCTAATGCAACTATTTTGCTTTTTACAGCATAGTATTGAAGCATATTGCGAAAGGATTCCATTTGCGTTAAACGTAAACGGGCATCTAGGTAGTATTCACTATTTTCCTGTTATAAAGTGACTACATACGCACCTCATTAAAATACACACATATCGGAATATATTTCACAATTTTACTCTCATATTATGGTACTGTTATAAGAAGGGCGAAAAGTCAAGACTCCAGAACAACATTCTCTGTCTCGAAACGAATCTTAAATTAAAACATTTAGGTAGTTTCCATAAACGTGCAAGATGTCCACTATTGTGGTTTAGGTAGTTACATTTAATTGCCAAGTGAAAACAAAACATTGTTTTATACCCTTAGTGGGGACGGTACATATATGAAATAAAAGACATACTCGTAACACAATAAACAATGTAGAGAAAAATGAGGAATTGAGCAGAAATAAACTATTTTACTTATGAGTTAGTTTCCTAATCAGTACATGACAGGGTGGCTCGTATACTTGGTTTCTGATTGGATTGGAAATGAGTTCCTAAAGTCACAACGTTTTTATTGTGTGAATGGTATGCAGAAATGTTTTAAAATATGATTAGAATGCGAATTAATAAAGATAAAATAAGTTTGATAAATAGCTCAGTGCATGAGATATATCTTATATCACATAGTGGTAAGTGAATTAAATACAACAATGGCTACAGTTTGTTTTTCCGGCTCATATTGTTCCTATCGCTCTACTATCTGAGACCCAGAGTCGGAATCCCCTTCCATTATATATGTAGACTGCAGAGGTTCAGAATTGTGCTCCCTTCTATGTTTTATTGCAATAAGAGATTCTCAGATTAGCTAGGGACGACCGGGCAAAGGGTCTAAATCCATTGACTTTCACTTTATACCGAAAGAACTTATTCTGAACCTATTTTACTAACGCCGATCAAGATTTTGGATTTTGTTTTATTAAAACCAAATCAGAGAAAGTAAATTTATTATTTATTTCAGAAGACTATTGAAACATATAGGTAGTATCATGAGTGCCAATGCACAGCATCTTTCTAATAGTCCACGATTGTGGCTAGGTAGTTAAATGTCATTGTTAGCTGTTGGGAAACAGCTTGGTACATTCGCACAGTTCAAGCTTCGGCTGGACGTTTCATTCCTGTTTTTCCTCGGTTGTGGTGCTAGAGCTCCCAGCTTTGGTTTCCTTTTTCCATTTCATCCTCCTGTTCTGGAACCAGATTTTGATCTGCCTCTCAGTGAGGCACAGGGCGTGAGCAATTTCGATCCGTCGCCTGCGAGTCAGATAGCGGTTAAAGTGAAATTCTTTCTCCAGTTCCAGGGTTTGATAGCGGGTGTAGGTCTGCCGTCCTCGCTTTCTGTCCGGGCCTGAGGTGGAGGAAATAAAACAGCACAATAGTGAACCCTGTGTCGCAAATAACGTTTAATAATTAGTAAACATAGACAATCTGTCCAATCCATTATTGGTCTCTGTAACTTTCTCTCATCTGTTTCATAACTCATTAAATTGTCGATGGACTAAACAGAATTTTTAAATGGCGATGAACTGTTTTAGGATGCAAATAAACAATCTGGATCGAAGTGTTTCTCTTTTCGAGCTGGGTATTTAAAGAGCAAGGATATTTCACAGGGTTAAGTGGAGGCCTCTGTGGTCTTTAAGTATTGTAATTAAGTATTGGTGTCCATTATCTTGAGAAAAATAATATTCGGGCTCCCCACATTTCACTCAAGATAAAGTACGTCAATGCTAACAGCTCAGAGCCAGAAATTACAAGTAACTTAAGTCTTAATCTTCCATTTATGATTCTTCAAGTGTGTTGACTTGTTCAACACCAGCAAAGAAACACAGAAATCCGGGCAGAACACTTGCATAATAGGACCAAAGTGGTGCGATTTAAATACGGACCCACATCTATAAGAGTTGAAGCTTTACAGGGGTCAAGGGATCTTTCTTGAGGTAAAATATAATTTCTTCAGTCTCTCGACGGTGTTTTATCTGTAAACTTACATTAGACATGGAATATATCATTCCATTCGCTCAAGACTATATTGTTTCCCGCGTATCAGTTAAAAAGAACTTATTTGATGTTGATAAAAGTGAGTAAATAAGCAATATGTGGCTTGCTGTTAACTTTAAATGAGCGGATGTCGAGTGCTTTTACGAGGATTGTACTGATTAATTGTGCAATAAAAGTTTTATGATTGCTATCTGCATACAATGCCACATGCGTTTGAGGAACTGTTCCGTAGCTATCATTAAAACTCTAAACTACTTTCAGGAGGTACTGGCTCTCATCTTAACTGGCCGTTTGCACGTCTCCCACAGCCGTGTTACATTGATGTCCCATACCTGCATTCCTCATCCAGGGGTAAATCCGGAAATTGCTCTCTGCTTGAGGATGCACGTTTGTCTGATCCAATTTTTCGCAACCCTGTTTGCTCAGATCGCTGCAAAGTACTGGAATGTTCTGGTCTAAGGCAGAGCAGCGCAGGTTGTAGGAATCTGAATTTAGGTTATAACCTGTGTTGTACATGGAAGGGCCGTGATAGATTGCACTGTTAACATTGTACAGCCCGGCCATCGGGGTTGGGAAGGCGCCCGCGCTCGCTCCATAGCTCGATCTTTGTGAGTTCGCTGCAAAAGCGCAAGAAGTTGCTTCTGTAAAGCCACTCGTGTTCTGGAAAACGGATGTCCCCGCCGTATATTTGGGAAAAAGAGCATTCACATAATACGACGAACTCATAATTTTGTCTGGTGATTTGTTGGCCGAGACTCTTCAGTGTCGGTTTTACGAGATAGCGTGATATATGGCAGCATTACACCCCCGATTTACACCAAACACCCATTTTCCTTCGGCCCGACTTATTTCTATTCACGTGACCCGACCATGTGATCCCGTCACCCAATAGCATTTCACATCACAGGTGGTAAATATCATGTTATTTGACTATTTTCAAAATAAATTATGCAAGAATCATATAAAAGATTGCATTATTAATATAGATAGGCTGTGGAACTTTCAAAAAGTAAGTATCTTCTAACAAGTTTCTGACAAGCCAATCCCCCACACGCATGTGAAGATTTTCAGAGCGCAGGTATGTCTCCAACGCTTGTAAAAATGAGATGCACGATGAATTTGGAAATGTAATGAAAGGTTTTCAAGACTCAGGATGTGTCCAGCTTCCAAGCTTCTTAATCATGGTATTTACAGAGCTTATTTGTGGGTAGAGGAGAGGAATATGAAAATATTGATCTTCAGTGTCCCAAGTCTAAGATTATATTTAAACATCCATAATCACCTTGAGCACCTAAGGTGGATGAAACAGTTCTCCATGTTACTGAACTCTTCCTCGCAGACTTCTTTACAATTCCAGTGGAAGTGTGCCAACACTGGAGGTCAGTATTTTTATTCTTAAGGACAATGTTCTTTTCACCAGAGATGAACACTCATTGCATTTTGAGGATTACTGGGCACTAGAAGAAATACTGAATTTGGAAGCCATCCGACTAAATTGTAAGTTATTGTTAGTTCCTGAAGAGAAATTATGCAAGATGTCTGACATCCTGGAAGAGTAAGTTCCAAAGAAATAGGTTTTTAGATGCCCAGAAAATACTTTAGCAAATCTGCAGTATTTGGAACAGTATCACAAGGTTAGTGAGAGTAATGCACAACATTCCATATGTGAGGCAAATTAGCCTCTCTGCCCCTGAACTAGTGACATCATTTCAGCCACATCCTGATCCTGATTACATGGCAGAGCTGCATGAGGGTGGCGTCTGTCAGATTAGGACAGTTTTTCAGCTTGCTTTCTGGGCATTTCTGGTGTTATGAATTATTTTATAATTCTAGAAAACTGTTCCAGGCAGAATGAATTTAATTGCTGAGCTTTATTTGTACCATTATGTTTTAAAGAACATTTCTGACCATCACTCAAACAGGAAGCCGAGGTTATGGCATATGACAGGATGATTTCATCAATAGTTGACCTTGTACCTAATTCTTTGACTCACACTGCATATAAGTGAAACTCTGAAATAAATACAGGCAGGGATAGTGGAGAGAAAAATAAAATTAACATTTCAAGTTGATAGCTTTTCATTAGAAGTTCCTTGTTGGGAATGCGCATCAATACATTTCTGAAATAAGCAAATAGGAAGAGGTCTGTGCTCCTGATGGTCTCCTATATTGGGATATTTGGATGTTTGGGCATTTAGAAGACACAACCTTTATCAGTATGCTGTTGTACTTGGGGGATTAGAGGATAGATAGTCAGACATGGAGTGGTGAAATGGGACAGAAAGGGACAGGAAGAGGAAATTAACTGGAAGGACTGAAACTCCAACTTTTTTTAATCCATTCATTTGTTCATAGGATGTGGACATCACAGGCAGTGCCAGCATTTATTGTTCATTCCTACTTGCCACTGAACTGAGGAAGAGTTAACCATGAATGAAATAAAAAAAACTACAAATGCTAAAAATCTGAAATACAAGCAGAAAGTTTTAGAAACACTCAGCAGGTCAGTCAGCATCTGTGGATTCAGAAATGCTGGAAACAGCATGCCAGGCACCAACTGGATTTGGGGCCACACATGCTGCCTGACCAGGTGAGTGTGTTTCCAGCTTTTTGTTTTTATTTTAGAGTTAACCACATTTGTCAACCTGGAGTCACACGTAGGATGGATGACAGTTTTCCTTCTCTGAAGGATGTTAATGATCCAAATAGATTTTAATAACAACCTAATAGTTTCATGATTACCATGATGGCGGTGATATACACTTGGTCTAAATAAAGAAATGCATTCTGGTCTCTTCTGTCCAAACTTCTTAGGAATGTCTCGAATAGTTTATTGGAAACCAGTGTTACATCCTAAACCTCACTTTCCCTTCTAACAAAGAGTACACCATCATCTCCTGACCTCGAGCCTATTTTTCCCTGTCTGAACATCTCTAATTAGATCTTTGCCCCCATCACTGTACAAATTTGACTCACTTAAAAATAATTTGACATCCTATGTAATTATTATAAGGTCATCCTTCTCATTCTGCAGACTTTAATATGATTGAAAACAATATTGTTTACCAGTCCACTCCTTGTTTAGCCAACTGGATTGCTCCTTACTTGCCTGGTTCCATTCTTATCTTCCATGTGATACTAATTGTCGCTGGGTTAAGGCTGTACCACCTTATTGGTCACATCATGTGATTAACTGTTTTCTGTGGTATGGCAACAACATTTATTATGGTAATTGCCTGGGTTGGTCCATCCTAGCACTGTAATTTTTTTCTTTGATTTAATGTTACCTTTGTTGTTAGTTTGAATCACTGACTATTTTCCATCATCCTGATGACTGAGAGATACTGAGACTTGGCGTTGGAGTTGTTGATGGATGGATTTCTGAGATTTAGATATCGCTTCTGAATCAGAATACTAAACATTAGGCACGAAGTTGTCCCAAATGAGATCAGATGTCAAGGTGCACTAAGAGGCATTGA
This sequence comes from Rhynchobatus australiae, assembly GCA_034780895.1. Lineage (NCBI taxonomy): Eukaryota > Metazoa > Chordata > Chondrichthyes > Rhinopristiformes > Rhynchobatidae > Rhynchobatus > Rhynchobatus australiae. The sequence continues at coordinate 56,883,670 of JAUZTB010000011.1, forward strand.
GCTGGGAGATTCAACTGAAGCAGTAAGCAATGCTGCATGTGTTATGAATGGCCACAAAGTACTGAGAAAGAAATACTCCGTGTATAGGGAAAGGTGTACACAAGTGGATTAGAAAATCATTTCCATCAACATTGCAGATTGAAGAGCAAATCAAAAGTCACTGGAGCCATGCAGGGGCAGGAACAAAATCAGATTCAGAGAATCAATTGAAAACAATGTACCTGGTGCCAAATTAGGTCAGTTTTGGAAAATAACATCCACAAAATGTGTCTTCACCAAAATATTGGTGATAGAGCAACTAATGACATTTACAGTTGACTTATTGGTGATAGAACAACTAATGACATTTACAGTTGACTTTGAAGTTTTGTGCCTGAAGGCAGCCCTTAACCTTGTGTTGCTGCAGTTGATGCCAATAAGTTATATGCTGTGGTAAATCAAAAGCACACTGAAGCCTGCTGGAGAATAAATGCAATGAATCAAAAGATCTATAATGATGATTAAATTCCAATAGCCCAGAAAGGTATCACACCTCTACTTGAAAGTCATACAATATAGCAGAAGGGACTGATGAAGGTGCCCCATGACAGGATCATGAAGATTGCTTCATCAGAGGCAAATACTTAGCCAAAGAACTCAAGAGATGAATGTGCAGATGTATTTTGTAGAAAGGAAAGCTAGACATCAAATATCATTCAGTTGTAGATGAGAGGATACTCACAACCTGCTAACTGTCATTTCTCCATTTCTGTCACTTCCACCAAAAAAGTTCTTACCACTATCTTGGATGTTCCTTTTCTATTATGAGCAGTCCTGGGCCAGGGAATCCCATGAGTCAGTATGGATGCTGCATTTCTTGATGGTGGTTTAGACAATATCCTTGACATATTTCACCCTTCCGCTTGGTGACGTTCTATCATGACAGAGATCACACTGGAGAGCTTTTTTCTGGTAGTTTGCATATGAATGATGTGGCTTGAAAATTTAGAGCCAAAGGAGCATGATAAGATCCTGGATGTTGGGATATTAGCCTTGGAGAGGATGATAACGTTGGTTCATTTATCCTGCCAGTGAATTTGAAAGATTTTTCAGAGACAATATCGGTGGTATTTGCAGCAATTTGAAGTATCTGCTGTAGATAGTCCATAGCTATATATGTACTGGAAGGGCAAGGATCATTGCTGCCCAGTAGGCACCAAGCATGGTCCAAATACTCTTTTCCTTAGATGGCCAAACACTGTGTTAATGCACTGGAGGTGGTGATGACTTTCATTTCATTTCATTTCAGTGGCTCCCAAGATAAGGAAAGTGGTCTGCCTTTTCCCGAGTCTCATCATGGTCCTTTTTGGTCATGGGACACAATGGTGCAGTAGTGGGCAATTTGGAAAAGGACCTTTTGTTTTGTTAGATGATTAGCATCTTGCTCATTCTCTTGCGCACTTTAGTGAAGAAGTTGACAGTGACCTGGATCGCAGCCTCCAAATGTGATCATAAAGTGTCATCTGCATGCTGCAATTCGGTGACAGAGTGGAGTGACTTTGGTTCCAGAATGCAAGCAAGTTTGGTTTAAGTTTTACCATTCCTCCATTAAATTAGTTCTAGCCAGTGTGAAGTTTATTGGAGATAAGTACAACCTTACAATAGGAAAGACTGAGGAAAGGGATAGGGCAATGGAAAAACCTTGCTCGATTGAGATCTGTGGTGGACCCATTGGTTAGGATTATGGCTTACAAATCACCATCCAGCAGACATAGAATGGAGATGAATTTCTGAGGGCAGCCAGATCTGATTATGATTCAACACAGTTGCTCTTCATTGACAGAATCAAAGGCTAATGCGAGGTCAATAAAATGTCATGTATAGCGGTTGATGCTGCTTCCTTAAAAGGAAGTAATGAGTCGACTTAACTTCCAACAAGAAAGGTTGCTATAGCTAAAGAGGAAAAAAGTGTAGGAAGATAACCAGAGGCAGCCAAAAGAATCCAGGCACACCATAATATTCTTGTTCTGTAATGGATTTTCAGGACTGGGAATATTAAAGGTAGAGAATAAGTATTAATTCCTTATATTAAGTATACCCAGCAATGCAGGCTAACTATCAAGACAATATATGGTCTGCCTAGCCTGGTAAAGAACCAAGATGGCTACACTCTCAATATATACCGAATATCATCACATTCTTTAAAAAAAACACCCACATCATCATTGTCCTTCTTCTATTGTCCATCTCTTACCATTTGCCCTTCTCCTGGCAACCAGTTAACACTGGATCTGGAAGAGTGGGCTGTTGACTCAGCTGTCAAGAAAAGTATTGGATTTTTTTTCTTTTATGTTTCTTTTTTTCTCTTTGTTAAAGACAAGTTATAGCAAATGAATTATACGGTATATAATATTGGCTGTTAATAATCATTGCCATTTTAAGGCTTTATCACTTTAGGGACTATCATCTAACTGCTAAATCTGTGTTGTAACATAGTTAAATATGGAAAGAACCAGATTCTCCAACTCAGTGGAAGAAAGCAAAAAGAAATTCTTGAAAGGATTTATTAATTTGAAGATGATCTATCGTGTAGGTACCATCCCATTTACGAATGTTATTAATTTGACGTTTCAATAAAGTAGCTTTCAATTGGTTGGCCAATAATTTACCGGATTTATCACCATGTATGTAAAATTGACTTTTGTTTTTAAGTAGTAGATTTTCAATTGAAGTTAATAATAAACTGTGTTGTAAATGGAGTTCTAACTAACTCTGTAATCTGTAATTAATAAATTACTCGGATGTTACTTTGAATTACTGTATGAGAGAGTGAGACTGAGAGACTCAGACACAGATATAATCAGGGAATCTTCTGCAATAGTTTCTTTTCTCATAGCCACAAGGTTTCAATTGTCATCACTCTAGGATATGATCTTTACCTATTCCCATCTTTTATATACAAACTAGCCCTCAGTAGTATCTTCCAAAGTGACTTTAGATCCCAGAAATTGTCTGATAAGCAGTTTTATCTCACTATCTCTGATTTTAACCCTTCCACCATCTCAAAATTCAGACTGGTTGACCAATGCCCAGTACTTTCCTCCAACTCAATAATGAAGATCTCAGAACAAGACTGCTTTATCAGAGGGATATGAGGGACTGCTGTGTACTCTGTTACACAGAGACATGGCTCATTTCCAAATCTCCTGACACGGCACTCCAGCCCAAGGGTTTTATGATACATTGCATGAATCAGATGGCAATGTCGGGTAAGGGAAAAGATGGTGGCATCTGCTTTATGATAAACTCGTTGTGGTGCACTGACATAGTGGTCCTGTCCTATTCCTGCTCCCCCGACCGGAAACACCAAGCAGTGAGGGCCAACCATTCTACCTTCTGCGAGAGTTCTCCACCATCATCCTGACTGCAGTCTACATCTCACCTCAGCCAAACATTATGCTAGCACTTGAGAAACTAACTGCTGTAATCACCAAAGAACAAAGCAGCGTACCTCAATGCCTGTCACATCATGGCGGGAGGCATTAATCAAGCCAGCTTGAAGACGTCTCTGCCCAACTATTATCAACACATCATCCGCAATACTAGAGGACACAACCATTCCTATACCACCATTAAGAAGGCCTACCACCCCATCCCTTGCCCATACTTTGTTAAATATGACCACCTGACTGTGTGTCTTCTGCCTGCATACAGACAGAGAGTGAAGAGCGCAGCACTGGTGAAGAGGACTACAGAGAGCTGGACGGCAGACGTGGAGGAGCAAATTCGGGATTGCTTTGAGTCGGTGGACTGAACCATGTTCAGGGATCAATCAGCGAACCTAAATGAATATGCCACAGTCATCACCAACTTCATGAGGACATGCGAGGATGAGTGTACACCCACAAAAACATTCTGAGTCTTCCCCAACTAGAAGCCCTGGATGAACCAGTGTGGGGCGGCACGGTAGCGTAGTGGTTAGCACGACGCTATTACAGTGCCAGCGACCCAGGTTCGATTCCCACCGCTGCCTGTAAGGAGTTTGTACGTTCTTTTGTGTCTGCATAGGTTTCCTCCAGGTGCTCCAGTTTCCTCCCACATTCCAAAGACATACAGGCAGGTTAATTTAGGGTTTAAAATGGGTGGCGTGGACTCATTGGGCTGGAAGGGCCTGTTACCACACTGCAAATAATTTTTTTTTTTAATTTTAAAAATTTTAAAAAAAGAACCATGAGATTCGTAATCGGCTGAGCGGAACATCTGCGACATTTAAGGCTGCCAACCCAGGGTCCTATAATAAGTCCAGGTTTGATCTTCAGAAACCCATTGTGAGCACAAGGAGGCAATTTCAAACTAAACTGGAATCATAGATGGATGCTAAACAGCTGTGGCAGGGCTTGCACAATATAACTTCCTACAAGGCAAGATCGGGTAGCATAAGTGGCA
>JAUZTB010000011.1:56965612-56979270 GCA_034780895.1 Rhynchobatus australiae
CACTGCTGCTCTAGATAGGCCCAATTCTTTAGGATTTATGAAATGTAAACATCTTCAGGAATTATGGGATGGGGGTAGCATCTTCTTAATTTAAAAGGTAACCAATCTTCAGATAAAAACATTTACAAGTAACCTTCCTGCAGTGATCAGATACATTGTCCTTAAGAATGCAGCTGCTGGTTCACAGCAGGAGGCCACTTAAGGGACTTACTTTGGAAACTAACAAGACCAATCTCTTCTATTGACACTTGTAAAATACTTTATCAAACAATGTAACACCCTTTGATACTTCAAGGCCATGGAAACTGGCCATTGGATGTGGGACTTGTTGATTCTGTACTGTTGTAACTACACAGGAAAAGAAAGTACATCTTTGTGTTAACTGAGCCTCACTGAAATTGTTCATTTCTGACGAGAGGAAAATCAATTTATGGACAGTTCTCAGTAATGGAGCCCTTGTGTGACCTGGGGACTGCTGATATTCATAAGTACTTGAAAATTGCAGTACATGTTGATAAGTGAGTATAAAATATAATCATTTGGGATACTTGAGCTTCTAAATGGGGACAGTGAATACAGAAACAAGAAAACCAAACTGATCTTTAACAAAATAATCACTAATTGGATTTTAGCTGGAGTATTGTGCACAGCGAGGTGTTGCCCATTGGAAAAGATATCTAAGGTAAGATTGGAAAAGGTAGGAGTCTCTCTGGGAAAGAAGGCTTAATAGCTTTAAACTGAGAAAATTGCAGCAAAAGACTAATCACCATTTTATTTGTGGGACCCACTTGCAAATTTCAGTGCCCCCAAAGCCCAATATGGTGATCTTTTAAAAAGCAAGAAAGGAGATTTTATCCATTATTAAACACGCTGCAGTAATCAGTCTTCTAAACATTTAAGTATTTATGGAGGGCTGAAGCAAAATATTATTCAGTAAATCAGTGCCTTTAAATGTTGGTTGGGTGGTTTATTTTCTGGTACACCTGCCCAGTGGTAGGCAAGCAACAGATCAGAAAGAAGATGAAGTGATTGACCTTGATTGCCATTCTGCTATGGGGTGCTCGAGGGATCCCTGCAACAGCAAGTGCACACCAGCAATCAACACCCTGCTGGCCCATAGTTTCCTTAATATGTATGCCAAATACTGTTTTTGGAATTTTGACCTGACTTGACTACTGGTGCAAATATATAGGAAAGACGTGCCAACTGAATAATTTGCATCTACGTGGGGCTGCCTATTATAATAATTGTATGCATCTCATTTTGAATGTGCCGGTATGGTGGTTGGTGCTCTGAGGTGCATCATGGCCCATAGATTTGGCTAGCTCACAGCCAATCTTGCATTCCTCAAGCCAACACACATAATGCAGGCATTCAGCTGTTGGAAGATGTTAAAACAAAGAACATATTATTGTTCCTGTTGGTGAAGCAGGAGCCCTGAATCATCTGTAATAATTGTCACAATGGAGATCCATGAAGAGGTTAGTAGAAAATGAGGAAACATGGTCAAAACTCTGAGTTGTATGGATGCTATTAATGAAGTACTGGAGCATGGAGTATCCTCGTCTTTCTTTTCCCCTCGGGACAAGAAATTGTGATGTACCTGGAGGTTGAAGGGTTGTAAAGGAACGTCAGTCAAGTTACCACATCATTCTCAAAGCTACCTTAGAAAGTGTGGGCACAGAGGCTGTCACTTGTTATGTTACTACATATGTTGGAGGAGTCTGCAATAAGGGACTGAACACCGATGGGGGGAAAAAATGGAGAGATAATCCAGCTAGCAGCTTGTTGGATGGAAATCTCCCATCCTGACCCTGCTAAAGAAGGAACAGATTACCCTAAATTCCAAGTCTGAGTCCTATAATCTGCATACAATAGCAAAGAACATGAAGTCTGGCTGTAGTTTAGTTGGAGATGTCCATCAGTGCATTAAGACCATGTAGACAGATGTGGAAAAAGTGATCAGTTCTGTAAATACAACAGTGGAGTCACAATGTTGGAACATCCATTGCCATCTCTGATGGTGTTCCTCAGAGCTCAGCTTATCTGTGGTCCCAGATTCCAATGTTACCTCAAGCTTTCCAACAAAATGGTGCTTGAAATGGGGAAATGTGAACATGGATAGGAACTTATAGAGCAACCCTCACTCTGTATTCTCAAGCAGAGTGGAATGATTCTAATAGTGCATCTCTATTAGGATGTCTGAGGTGCCAATGGAAAAGCACATCTTGCCCATTCTCAGTATGATAACACACCTTCTTCTGAACCATTGTCCTTGTTGTTTTCACACTGCTAACTGGCTCAGCATTCCCCAGCCAACACTGAGACATGGCAAACAACAGACAAGCTATCATGGATCTAAAAGAAAAAGAAATACAGATGCCAGAAATCTGAAACACCCAACAGGTCAGTGTGGAAAGCGAAACAAGTTAATGTTTCAGCTCAATAACCTTTCATCAGAACCATCAGGGATCAAGAGTTAAGGCCATCAACCACAGCCATCTCTGTGCTTTGTTTATATCGGGAGAAATCCACCATATCTTCCTGCAGCAGGGAACTACCTTGCGTAAGGGTATGACTGGTAAGGGATTGAGTAATGATGACTTAAGTTCTGTATTTTAAAATATTATTAAATCCACAGTAGCCACAACAGTAAGTTGTCTTTGTATTGAGGATGGTCTTTATATTCTTAATGGAAGACAACTGATGTAGCAGTGTTATTGAGATGGTGGCTGAGATGAATGACATTTGATGAAGCTTTGTTGTTTGGAGGGATTGGCACAAGAATCTTTTCTTGGTCATTTTTTAACTTCCAGCTCTGGCTGGTAACACTGGCCTTGACCTTCATTGTCAACCTCTCAATAGCTCCAGAATATATAACAGCACTCAACCATATTAGTCTAGACACATTTAGCATATGTCATGTTTGCTTACTACGTTGGCATTGAGCATCTGTTCCCAAAATTTTGATGGGTCACTTGAGCCAGATGTAATCAGGATGGACTAGATGGATTCTGGCTGGTCTGAATGAAAAACAGACTGGCTGAGAACTGGCACAGTGACATCCAAACAGACACAGTCATGTAGTAACAAACATGCTGAGTGTTCTCCCAGTTATAAGCTCTGCTGTGTGTTGATATTTATCTCCATTTTCTATAACACAGGGTAAACTGGGTCAGTGAATCCCTGTTGAGGCACATTCCTCGCACTGCTTTTCTAAATGTTCAGGGGAGGGACACAAACAGTAGTTCCTCCTCTGGCCTCATAAAGTACAATGGATTCATCTTGTGTTCTATAAATGGGTCTCACATGAATTCACTGACTTAGAACATCAAGGTTGGTTATCTGTTCAAGGCAACAGTTCAACCTTATCTGAAGCTGCAAGCATTGGTACAACAATGTGACATGAATAAGCAACTGACATTGTCCTTAATGAGATAAACCACATGACTTGCCCTTCTCAAAATAAAAGAAACAGTACTGTAGAATAGTTGAACAGATCTACAAACACTCAAGCAATTACAGATTTGACTGTGACACAGATTTTCTCAACCTTTAGGTCTTCTCACTGATATTTCTCTGCATCTGCTCCAGACAGATGCTGGAAAGTCATTGAAGAAGGTTGTCTAAGGTTACAACAGGATTTAGATCAACTGGGAAAGTGGGCAAAGGAATGGCAGATGGAATTTAGCTTGAACAAGTACAAAGTGATGCATTTTAGGAAGTTAAAGCAAGGTAGGACACGCACAATAGGGTAATATTGTAGAACAGAGAGATCTAGGGGTACAAGTGCATAGTTCCCTAAAAGTGGTGATGCAGGTGCACAGGGTGGTGAAGAAGGCATCTGGTATGCTTGATTTTATTAGATGGGGCATTGAGTATAAGGGTTGGGATGACATGTCACAGCTCTGCAAGACATCGGTGAGACAACACCTGGCATATTGTGTGCAATTCTGGTTGCCATTACTATAGGAAGGATGTGATTAAGCCAGAGATGGTGCAGAAAAGGTTCACAAGGATGTTGCTAGAACTGGAGGGCTTGAATATAAAGAAAAGACTGGATAGGCTGGGACTGTTTTCCATGGAGTGAAGGAGGCTGCATGTATGACCCGTAGAGGTTTGTGAGGGGCATAGATGAGGTGGATGATCAGTCTTTTTTTCAGGGTAGAAATCTAAAACTACAGTGTATTAAGGAGACGGTTTAAGGAGAGGGGCCAAAGATTTTAAAGGTGAATTGGAGGCAGGTTTTTTCTCACAGAACATTGGTATTGGTTTATTATTGTTACTGGTACTGAGGTACAGTGAAAAACTTGTCTTGGATACCATTTGTATAGATCAATTCATTACACCACGCAGATACATTGAGTTAGTACAGTGTGCATTGAGGTAGACAATAAGGTGCAAGGTCAAACAAAGTAGATTGTCAGGTCAAGAATCCATCTCATCATATGAAGGAACTGTTCAATAGTCTATAGGGAATGAGCCGCCAGAGGAAGCGGTAGAGGCAGGTATAATTACAATGTTTAAAAGACACTTGAACAGGTTCATAGATAGGGAAGGTTTAGAGGGAACTGGGCCAAATGCAAGTAAATGGGATTAGCTCGGGAAGGTACATTGGTCACAATGAACAAGTTGGGCCTAAGGGACTGTTTCTGTGTTTATGACTATGATAATTTATCTCTGACATGGTGGTTAAAGTGCATATAGCCTACATAAACCTTCCAGCATCTGCTGTCAATATGTACATTATTCTTGGCCCTGTACCATTTTACCTTGGTCCCTGCATTTACCTAAGTGGCCAGCCTCTACATATTAGGATTCCATGTGTTGAACGATCTCACTTGTTTACCCACACTGATTCTCCTTACCAGCATACATACTGGGACTTGTTCCTCTGCCTCCTTTTCTTGTCTGCTACCCTTGCCTCCAAAAAGACTTGTATTTTCCTCAACTGGCATGCAATTGGGTACCTCTCCTGGGGAGTACCCCATAATAAGTTATGGCATCCTCCTATAAGGAGGAATAGTGCAAATATGTGATCAATGGGTTGATTGGACCTGTTGTTTCTTCAAGTTTTCTTTGCCAGTCCAAAGTCTTAGTCATAGATTCATAAGTTGTACAGCACAGAACCTAAGCATTCATCCTCTCTTTTGAAGATGGGACAATACAGGGTCATAAGCTTGGGTCAAATTCCATTCGTATGCATAAGTTTGAGAAGAGCTGTGGACAGTTATCTAAAACCAACTCTTCTAATAGGCTATAATTTTCAAAAACTGGGTTGAACTCTTCAACCTCTAACAGATGCACCTCTGCTAGGGTCCTGGAGTTGCTACAACCAATATTTATAAAACAGTTCATCTCATCCGAAAATAGTTGATGTGCACCTGCCGAATATAGTTAAGCCAGGCATCTCCATGTCAATATTGGAGTTTTGCGGGTTGAGCCTCACAACACGGACAGACAGGAGAACTTATGACCAGATTCTTGATGTCCTAATTGAATCATGGCCAATATAAATAACATCAGTATTTCTCTATGACTCTGTGATCTTCATATTTAAGATCCTTGTGATTGACCATGAAACTCACTGACAACACATCCTCCCACACTTTTGGGATGACATGCTGTGCAGCCTGTGGTGAGCATGTACTCCCTTTTCCAAAATGGTGACATGTTTTCTCTATGTTCAAATATGACCATACCAATTGTATAGGGGATGCTCATAGATTTGGCTCAACACAAGGTCTGGATGTGGCCCTGGCAGTCTCCCTCCTGCTTTAAGTAGGCACCTTATCTGCCTACATAAACTTGCAGGCTGCCATCGGAGAAATTGAGTAAATCACACTTCTTGTTGCAGTATCTGTCCCAGCATTACTGATGAGAGTATTTGTTTTCAGTCTACATTCTGTCAGTTAAGTGTTCTGTTTACCCAAAGGACAGAATAAATTGGCAAAGATCAGGGTTTTAAATCCCCATTGGTAAGAAACAAGACTTGTATTTATATGTATTTTAATTTTTTCACTACCTGTTAATGTGGGAGAATAAAATTGGGATCAATGTAGCATAAGTGCAAATGGGTGATTGATTGTTGGAACAGACTCCATGGGCCAATGGGCCTGTTTCTATGGTGTATGACTCTTTGACTACAAAATCTTATACTACCAGTTAAATGTTTTTATAAATTGCAATGATGGAAACATAGTAGCTATAGTATGGCAAAATTCAAACAAGGTCTGAAGAAGAGCAATGTGATTAAAGAGCAAATAATCTGCTTCAATGAAATCGGTCAACTGGTAACCATTGGGTGAAATACATAGTCTCCTTTAAAGTTAAGCCATGGACCTCTTATCATTGACCTGGAAAAAAGAACAAATCCGACTCTGTTTTAACAATTCCTCAGAAAGAAGGCATCTTTAAAAGTGCACTACTTCCTCTTAATCGCCAATCTAAATTGAATGCTCAATTTCTGAAGTAGTTCAAATGACAGTAAATTTAGCAATAAGGTCACTACCACCGTATCATGTCTGACTTGTAGTTTCTCATACAGGCCAGCAGCAGATGTTCCTAAATCAATTTTTGTCAGCACATAGTTATGAATTATCTGAACCTTAATTGAAAAAACAACAAATTATTAAAAAAAGTATCTTGTTCTATAACTGTGCAGATATTTTACATATCATCAATTGTTTCCAACTGCCTTCACTAAGAATAATCTGCAAAGACTGTTTACAGCCATTTCTCTTTCGAGCAACTTCTGCAATGATATACATATTCATAGTTCATGATCATAATTTCTTGTGGAGGACATTTTTTTTCATTTTGTGGACCCCTAATGTTTTGTCTCTGCTTTCTTCCTTACACCCACACAAGTTAACATGCAAGAAGAAAAGAAGTATGGAAGCAATAAACCTGTTCAGATATTTTACAAAATAGCAAAGATGTAAAATAGTTGCACATGTTTCAGACTGATGTACCTAATTAACTCACAAGTGCAACTCTACAGCAGACCCCATGCATTGAAAACAGTTACTTTGATGTTTGGTTTAATCCCAGTGGAGAATGAACATCCCCAGCCCATCCTTTACCCTGCCATTGTTTGCATGTGGTCAAAAGATTAGTAAAACCATGTCTCTTATTCCCTTTGCTCATTTTATTCTTATCTGGGAAAAAAAACATGGATTTTTTTTTTGAAGATACAATCATCTGGAAAAAAATTGCTTGAGTAACAATCTTGCACAGGGTATATGATACATGGAGGTAAACGTGAATGAGAGAATTTTAACCCCTCAAAAAGGAAGGCTTTGGTTTAGTGAGAGTATAAAAAAATAGAATTTTAACCCCAGTGCTCATGGTTTGATCCTGCTCACTTTCAGTTGCACTGAGACTGGGTGACCATTCAGCTCTCAGAAGGGGTGATGATCAGTTAAATCCTTTGAAGATGGCTGCATTGCTTCAACTTGAACATGTTTTTTCCTTTCTTAACAAACTTCAGCTGGGATCCTAGGCTTCAGGAAATCTGCAGGGAGAAGAAGGGAAACAGGACTAGATTAACAGGCTAAATATCTTTCCAGCACTGGTTGTGGAGGAAGACGAACAGGAATGTTTCATCCAGGCTCAACAAACCACTAAGTTCCCTTTGATCTCTTGCCCTCTGAACCCATCCACCCCACCAATGCCAGCTATCTCACCCCAATACCATCCTGCTCTGTTGACCATACTTGCTTTCACCCCACAGCTTCCCATTCATCACCCTCCCACCTGCACCCTTGCTATGCCCTTTTCTACAGCCTTCCCTGCTTGATGACAGGCTGCAATCTATCAATCAAGTTCCATGATGAATAGTAAACTTGGTGTGTTTTTTTCAATGTTTCAATCAGCAGGTTATTTGTGGAACCCAGAATTCCAGGCTTCTTTGCCATAACTCTTGCCTTTAACGGTGACCATTCAGCTTGGTAAATATTGCAGCTCTGGATTCAGATGTATTTTCTGTACTTTTGGCTGACCTTGGTGTGAGTAAGGACTTGACCACAGGCATTTTAATTGAGCAAGATTTTAAAAACAATACTGTGAATGTTGGAAAATTAAATCAGGTATTACAGCACCGGCGACCCAGGTTCAATTCCGCTGCTGTTTGTCAGGAGTTTGTACGTTCTCCCTGTGTCTGCATGGGTTTCCTCTGGGTGCTCTGGTTTCCTCCCATATTCCAAAGATGTACGGGCTAAGAAGTTGTGGGCATGCTATGTTGGCGCTGGAAGCATGGTGACACTTGCAGGCTGCCCCAGAACACTCTACGCAATAAAAGATGTGTGTTTTGATGTGTATATGACTAATAAAGTTATCTTAATATCTTTGAATCGAAGAGTCGTGTTAAAGTTTGCCTTAAGTTTCCACCCATTGTTTACTTTCATGTTACCCATATTTAGAATCTCTGAAGACATTTATTGAAAGCTCATTGAATCCCATTGCCAGCTTGGTGATACTACTTCTCCTCCAGTCTCTCTAAAACCACAAATGTTCCACAATGGGGTTCTAGAAGTTCTTTGTTTTCTCAATTGAGCATTCCCATCAGTCTTAGATGACAGGAGCTCAACCCTGCCCTAATCCAACAATTCATCCCATATCCTCTCCTGATATCTCTATTTTGCAAATAGACAAACTGAGCCACTACCTTGAACAATGTACAATCCACTACTTCATTATTTTAAAAGAAGGATTTCCCAGCATTATATGCAGCCCGGCAGAAATTTGCTAATTCTAGGAATGAGAGGATTGTCCTTTCACAAATGACTAAGATATGATGTTTACATTCTTTGGAATTTAGAAGATAAAGGGTGATCTTACTGAAGAATATCAGATCCAAGGAGATATGACAAAGTAGAAGTTGAGAAGTTTCCACTAATGAGAGAGTCTTGAATGAGAGGACATAATTACTAGATAAGGAAACAGTTATTTAGAACAGAGGTGTGTCAGGATTTCTTCTCACAGAGGGTGGTAAATCCCTAGAATTTACCCCTGGAGAGTGGTGGAGGTTAAATCACTGGGATATTTTAAGAGATGGTAGATAAATATCTGAAAGATCAAGGAATTGAGGGCTAAAGAGAACTAACATAGAAGAGGCCTGAGTAGTTCAGCCATGATCATATTGAATGACAGGGCAGGCTTGAGGGGGCCAGGTGCTTATGTGCTCATGTTCTTGCCTTCTTGTGTTCTACCCTGGACAATGTGTTATGCAACAACATAATTGTTCGCTTGCTCCCACACCACTGTTCAGGGCTCTATTGCAGCCTTTTCCCACAGTGCAATGTCTTTTACACCAGACTGAATGTAGTGTAAATTATTTCTTTACCTGAACCCCCCAAAACAGTTGCCCATTGGCTTATACAAGTTGTCTCTAGTGAAGTCCCACTTACTGTGTTTCCCACCACCACCACACCACCCCCCCACCCCCCCCCCACACCTTTTGGCTCTGTAAATCATATTAGCCTTAATGGAATCAATCTTATCTTGGGCTGAGACGGCCATGATTTCCAAGGTTAGGCTGGAGAAGCGGGGTTTCTGCCAGGATTTGCTTTTCTATGCAAATAAGCTTGAACAGAGACTCAAAAAAAAATCCCAAAAAACAATGACTGCGATTTCATCAGAAACTCTATACTGTGTGTGTGTGGTGCTTATGGAGAAGGATTGGTCAGCCCTTGCATATATAACAGCATGAATAAAAACAATTCTGTGTTTGCATCGGGTCTTGTACTGGAAAACTGAATGGATTGGAATAAAATTGCACCACACAACATTCCTTATGAAGAACAGCAACCAGTTCAAGCATAGCTTTTTGGTGTGCTGTGCATCTGTGGCAATGATAATGAACTAGAAATTGGATTGCATCGTTCCTATTGTACAGGTATAGAAGCTCTCCAAAGGGCCATATATGACTGTCATGAACTGATTTCTGCACCAGAAATCAGCACCCTGCTGAATTTGATTACTTTTCCTACAAAGGCATGCACAACGAACACCTAAAATTAGATTTAATAGCTTTAAATGTACACATTGGAAGCCAAATAATTATTTAAGGACTATTCCTGAAAGTCAAATGAATTTAATGTATCATGTGCAAGATTTGTAATGTCTGTTGATTCCTTAGTATCACTGCTTACTAAGGCAAATAACAAAGCTAGAACTAACAACAGAATATTATTTACTGAAAGCAGTGAAGTCTCACCTAAAAGCAGTGACTTGAATACAAGGTGTCAAAACTTGTGCCACATTGCATGTTTAGTTCTTAAAGGTGCACATATAAACTGTATTGTTTCCTGTTTAAAAAAAGTAAAAAGCCTATACAAACCATCAACCTTTTACACACAAAAAAATTATACAATTCATTAATGTTTTGCATCAATGAATTTCTTTATAAAATCAATATATACAGTTATAAGTTTAATCAATTATGAATTTACTCAGTCTGTGAATCTTTCGATGTACAAAGCTCTTCACAGTGAACTGTACTTGACATTTCTGAAGTATCCTCTCCAAGCACAGATAATTACAATCGATGATTTCTCCAGTTAGGCTTTGTACATATTTGGTCTCAAAACCTGTTCTGAAATTGTTATTTCAATATAAATATATTCTGAACAATCAACACATTGTATTAAATATTCTAAACACTCAAATAAACTTGAGTTACGTTTTATATGAACAGATTGATGTTTAGAATCTCAACCATGACAGTAGTTGCAATTGTACATTATGTTGGTACATAACTGGATATCATAAACTTGGTCTCAGCAATATTTATCTTTTCAGGCTCTCACTCCATCTTTTTGTCTCTGCTTTCACACTATCTTGCATCCTGACTCCCAATCTGACTCCCTATAAACACTAGACTTTCCATCTTCCCTGCTGTCCTTTTTGAAGTCTCAAAGTCATCTCTGACTTTGCCTTTCTGGATCATCTCCAAGGTTTTCAATTCTGCCACAATAGTTTTCAGTCTGTCTTGTCACACTCTGGCTACGCTCTATTGGACTGACATTATTAAGTCCATTACTGCTGTGACATCCCTCATAGGATCTTTGGAGCTTTTTAACTGCCTCCACATTTGCAATGCAGTCCTCTCTCAAAGCATCTAAGTCGATCTCTGGTTGATTCAGCTCACTCAGCAATTTTGTAAATAATAAAAGTCTTGAAGAGACTGAGCTCTTTTCTAGTACTCACATAGATTCATCTTCTCCATCAGTATTGTCTGTGTCAGACTAAATCAACATTATCTCGCTACAGCACCTCATGCTGAGTGTTTTTCTTCTCATCTTGTTTGTGGACTCTTGGATTGGCAGATCAATTGTTCTGAAATTCCTGTGAACTAGCTCTCTCATTCTATTCAAACAGACTATACACCCGTCTCTAAAGTGCTTCCATTGATGTTTATGAATACCCACTCTGTTCTGAAAAGCTAAGTCAATTAATGCTTTTTACCTGGGCAACTTACAATGGACTGTCCTTCATTGTCTCTGGATTCAGTGTATTCTTCCCTCTGGGCTACCTCCTCCTGAGTTAATTATCTGTCCAGCTTGTTATGTTCCTTCATTGTTTCACAACATCTTGGTGGTCTTCACAGGCAGTTCTGTAACTGTTGTCTTCTGCCCAAGAATCTCAAGGTCATCATAATGTAAGACCCCGGCTGACCTGCAGTGAAGTAGATGCATGCCCAACCTTTACTGATAGACACTGAATAGTCAAAACTGTTATTCCAAGGCCATTGAAGAATGCACCAGTACATCTCTATGTCTTGGAAAATATGCTATTAGCCCTCTCATTACAAACCCACTTCCCATTCACCACCATGCTGATTTACCACAGCTTTTGCTTTTATTTCACATAATTTTGTCTCACTCTCCTTAGCATATTATTAACTGCACACTTCAGCTAAACATCTAGCTTTCCTCCTCTTAGCAAGTTCTTGTGTTAACTACGCAGCTTTCCTTTCAGCCCAAACTTCACATTCTCATCAGAAGGACTGTCATCAAATTCCACCTATAATTATTCCAGTGCGTTGTTACCCACATGTTGATGACCACACCTATCATGAAGAGTGCTGCCTACTTTCACGACACTCTTGTCCTCAGTTGTAATTTATCTCACTGTCCTCGTTGTTGTATAAAAGAGAATGATCTAGCCTTGTCCACAAATATTGGAGCTGCAGGCAGTAT
This sequence comes from Rhynchobatus australiae, assembly GCA_034780895.1. NCBI lineage: Eukaryota > Metazoa > Chordata > Chondrichthyes > Rhinopristiformes > Rhynchobatidae > Rhynchobatus > Rhynchobatus australiae. Next base: position 56,977,816 of record JAUZTB010000011.1, read on the forward strand.
CTCTGGTCTGCCAGTGCTTGGAAGTTGCAGACTGCTTAGTGCCTCTCAAGTCCTCCTGAACAATGCTCTGTTTGGACAAAGCCAGTTCACTGAAGCATGAGTAACTACTGGATCATATACTTCACTGTCCAATGTCATGAACCTTTAAAATTCACAATCCCTTATTTTGACTTACTCAATCCAATCTATTCCTATGACTGGTGGTGCATGCATCTGGCCCCTAATTATGATAGACAACTGGACATAACTGTCTCCAGTGACAACCCAATAGTTCACTTCCTTCATAACCTGGAAAATCGTTCCTGTATGTATGTTCAACACCATTTAGCTCCACTCCACTGAAAGAGGTTCAAGTATTTCACATATGCATCCTGTCTTACAAAAGGCTGACTTGCCACAATATCAGTTATAATCTTTTCATCGATTAACAAAGTAACCTAAATACACATAACCTATTTGATGTGCAAATAGATACCATTCAGCATTGTCATTTCTGCCACTTCATTATCTGATTCCACTACATTCTATCTGCTTGTTCCATGGTGTCCAAGGCAAATAGGAGTTCACCCCTTTAGCAGCAAACCCATGCACTATGCCCTATGCTGAAATATTTACAAAGCACACTATCATGAATGGTCATTCTGAGGTCATGTAGCTTTTAAAACATCCATGCAAAACTTCCTGCCTTTTGCACCCATATGATTTGCAGCCTCTTGCACTCAACTAACCTCCTGGTCTCCCACTAAACAAACATCTAATGTCCATGTCAATCAGTCGCGAGGAACCATTACCATTTCTGTTAGATTGCTCCCTGTGTGCAATTGGGAATCGTGTCCTGAGAAAACCTGCCTTGCACTTTATAGTGTAATATCTGCATGCTTCCTTGAACATTAATCCTAACATATCAAGGATTTTTTTTGTGAATGCTCTCACTTTCCAGTCTGCATGCATGCATCACCTGATCAATAAAAATCAGAAAATCAAACTTTTATTTCCAGTGCCTTTAACCTGGCTGCATAATCATTAGACATTATCTCTGGTCCTTGGTTGAACGTATCAAACCTATAGTTCTTGAAATTCTTCCATGGCATCAGAAGAAATGCCCTTCAAGAGTTTCATTTGCCTTTCATATGAGCAATATGTGGTGCTGCTCTTCAAGTCAGCAGATCTTAAAGTGACCATTGGAAGCTAATGCCTGAAAGTGGGTTTACTGCTCATCACCCCCTCCTGTCCTCCTGGTTGTTGGTATTAAACACATATATCTGGCAGACGAGTTTGATGTGGGTACCCCTGTAAGTCTCTATAAACTCCTGTAGCCTGTTTAACACCTGGCTTTGCTCCCCAATGAGCATAATCCAATTTCCAGTCCTGCGACTGCAGTATTTTCCATGAATATTATGTCCACTGGGACTGGCTGACAATTTTCTCCTTTCTCTTTGTTTAAGCGCTTTGTTA
>JAUZTB010000011.1:57001906-57014325 GCA_034780895.1 Rhynchobatus australiae
GTGGGAGTGGCCTCCTCTGCATTGGCAAGACCAAATGCAGACTAGGTGACTGATTAGCAGAGTATGCAAGCTCTGCCCACAGTGGCTGTCCCAAGCTCCTGGTTGCATGTTGTTTCAATTCTCCTTCCCATTCCCACACCGATCCAACCATCTTCTGCCTTCACCACTGCCAGGATGAGGCCCTGTGCAAACTGGAGGAACAGCACCTTATATTTCACCTTTGGCAGTCTACACCCCAATGGTATGTTCAATGAATTTTCCAACTTCAGGTAACCCTCTCCTCTGTTCCTGCCCCCACCCCCCACCAAACCTTCCTATGCTCATCCAGTCCTCCCATTTTTCCCCCTTTCCCATGTCCAACTCCAGCCCCCATCAACCATTGTTGTCCCCTCCCTCTCATCATTCTTTCCAAGTACTACCCACACATTTCACCCACTGCTCACCAACCCCATCTGGCTTAATCTGCCTTTCACCTCTCCTCCAATGGTTGCCATGATCACCTTCCTTGTTTGTCAGATTCCAGCAGTGGTAGCCTTTGTGTTCCTGCTCATTATCAACCTCCTGTGTTTTCATCTTCACACTCCCTTCTCACCACCTGGCTTCATCTGCCTTTTTTTGTATCTGGCTCTATCTATCATCCACCTGTCTCTGTTTCCTCCTCCCCTACCTGAGCCGATCTGCCCATCATCCTTCACCCCTCCTCACTCCACCAATCACCCACTGGCCTGTCTCACCACTTCCCCTCTCCTTTTTATACTGTACGTCTCCCCTCTCCACTCTCAGTCCTGATGCAGGGTTTCAACCCAAAACTTTGAGAGTTCCTTTACCCCCATGGATGCTGCTCGACCCACTGAGTTCCTTCAGCAGATTGTTGCTCCAAGTTCCAGCATCTGCAATATCTTGTGTCCATTTATCAATAGTGCAGAGTGAAGGCTGGGTTATAATAATCTAATTCTTTGTCCCTGTTCTTGAGCCAAGCTTCAGTTCACCAAATATGATAATGTTTGGATATTAGCTTTGCTTTTGTTTTGGTTCTTCTGAATTCTTGTAAATATTCAGTATTACAACAGATGTACTTGCACTTTGGCTAGTGTCTATGGTGGAGTGAATTGAAAACACAGATTATTGACATGGTTGAGGGTATATTTTAGCTATTGCATGCTCATCAGATCATTGCAGTGGAAGACCCTGTCAACTATGTGCTTTCGTTATACAGAAAATGTGGTTTCAGGTTTACTCAGTAAGGTCCCATAAATGGCAATGTGACAGTAACCAGATTACCTTGTTTTACTACTGTTATTGAATATAGAACTGTATAGCACAGGAACAGATCCTTCAGTTCACCATGATACTAGTTTAACTAATCCCTCTTCCTGCACATTTCCTGAATCCCTCTATCCCCTGGTTATTTATGTGTCTGTCAAAATACCTCTTAAATGTTCCTATCATATCTGCTTCTACCACTTCCCCTGGCAGCACATTCTAGGCACCAACCACTCTGTCTGAGAAAATAAAATTTTAAACTTTCCCCCTCTTAACTTAAAGTGATTGCCTCTAGTATTTGACATTTCCACCCTGGGAAAAAGACTGTCTGCCCTATCTATGCGTCTTATAATTTTATAAACTTCTATCAGGTTTCCTGTCAGCCTCCGATGCTCCAGAGAAAACAACCCAAGTTTGTAAAACCCCTTCTTGTAGCTGAGACCCTCTAATCCAGGCAACATCCTGGTGAACCTTGTCTGAATCCTCTCCAAAGCCTCCACATCTTTCCTGTAGTGTGGCAACCAATAGTCCAAATGCGGTCCAAATAAAGTTTTATACAGCTGCAACAGAACTTCTCAACTCTCTGCTGAAACTTTAATCACTTGGCTGGACTCGCTTCTCAGTGCAAGATCTAGTACAGCCCCTTCCTTAGTTGAATTTTCTACATATTGTTTCAAGAAACCATCCTGGATACAGCTAACAAATTCTGCCCAACGTAAGCCCCTGGCACTAAAGGGGCCTCATTCAATGTTGGGGAAGTTAAATCACCCTGGAAGAGAGCCTAGTGATCAAAGTATCTGAAGCCCTTCTTCCAACACCAGTTCTTTGACTACACATTCATCTGTACTATCTTCCTAATTCTTTCCTCGCTAGCACATGACACAGGGAGTAATCCTGAGATTACAACTCCAGAGATCCTGCTTTGTATCTTTCTGCATAAATCCCTAAAGTTAGTCATACAGTACGGAAACAGGCCCTTTGGCCCAACTGATCCATGCTGATCGAGGTTCCCATGTAAGCTCGTCCCATTTGCTCACATTTGGCCTATATTCCCCTAAACCTTTCCTATCCATGTACTTGTCCAAGTACCTTTTAAATGCGGTTAATGTACCTGCCCCAACCACTTCCACTGGCAACTCATTCCATAAACTGACCACTCTTCTGGTTGAAAAAGATGTCCCTCAGGTTCCTATTAAGTCTCTCCCCCTCACCTTAAACCTATGCCCTCTAGTTCTTGATTCCCTGACCCTGGGAAACAGACCATGTGCATTCATCTTGTCTATGCCCCTCATTATCCTCTGCTCCAGTGGAAAAAAAAAAGTTCCAACCTCTCTCCATAACTCAATCCCTTGAGTCTTGGCAACATCCTTGTAAATTGCTGCGTTTTTTCCAGCTCAATGGCATCTTTCCTATAGCAGGGTGACAAAAACTGAACGCAATATTCCAAATGCAGCCTTGTACAGCCGCAACATAACATCCCAACTTTTGTACTTGGTGCCCTGACTGATGAAAGGCAGTGTGCAAAAAGCCACCTTCACCTTGTCTACCTGTGACATCACTTTCAGGGAACCATGCACTTGTCCTCCCAGGTCTCTCTGTTCTACAACACTCCCCAGGGCCCTACCATTCACTATGAAAGTCCTACCCTCATTTGTCTTCCCAAAATGCAACACCTCGCACTCCATTTGCCATTCCTCGATCCACTTACCCAGCTGATCAAGATCCCTCTGGAAATCTTGATAACCATCTTCACTGTCAACAATACCACCTGTTTTAGTGTCATCTGCAAACTTCCTAATCGTGCCTTGTACATTCTCATCCAGATCACTGATATAGATGAAGAACAGCAATGAGCCTTGTACCAAGCCCTGGGGATCGCCACTAGTCACAGGCCTCCATTCTGAAAAACAGCCTTCCACCATCACCCTCTGCTTCCTACCATCAAGCCAATTCTGTATCCAATTAGTTAGTGGTCCCTGGATCCCATGTGATCTAACTTTCCATAGCAGCTTACCATGTGGAACCTCATCAAAGACCTTGCTGAAGTCCATAGAGACCACAAATACTGCCTTGTTCTCACCTGCCCCTCCTGGCTGTTCCCATCTATCTGGCTTAAACTTTGGTGTGACCACATCTATGAAGTTTAATCTGTGAACCTCTCCACCTCCTGTATGCTCATCAATGAGTCCAATTGCCTCTCCAACTGATCCATACAGTCTGAGAGGAGCTGCAGCTGGACACATTTCCGAAAAATGTAGTTGTCAGGGACAATAGGCTTCTCTCTGATCTCCGACATTGCACAGGAGAAGCGTGCTATCTGCTGATGACCATTACTGCCCCATAAATAACTAATGGATTAAAAGAAAAGGAAATATGGCATATTGTCCTTCATCAGTCGGGGAATTGAATTTAGAAGCCGTGAGGTATTCTGCAGCTGTATAGGTCCCTGGTCAGACCCCACCTGGAGTATTGTGCTCAGTTCTGGTCGTCTCACTACAGGAAAGATGTGGAGGTCATAGAGAGGGTGCAGAGGAGGTTTACAAGGATGCTGCCTGGAATGCGGAGCATGTCTTATGAAAGCAGGATGAGGGAACTTGGCCTTTTCTCCTTGGAGTGAAGGAGGATGAGGGGGGACCTGATAGAGGTGTATAAGATGATGAGAGGTATTGATCGGGTAGGTAGTCAGAGGCATTTCCCCAGGGCTGAAATGGTGGCAATATAGGTGTAGGTGCTGGGGAGAAGATATAGAGGAGATGTCTGGGGAAAGTTTTTTTACTCGTGAGTGCGTGGAATGGGCTGCCGGATATGGTGGTGGAGGCGGATACGATAGGGTCTTTCAAGAGACTGTTAGATAGGTACATGGAGCTGAGTAAAATAGAAGGCTATGGGTAAGCATATTAATTTCTAGGGTAGGGACATGTTTGGCACAACTTTGTGGGCCAAAGGGCCTGAGTTGTGCCGTAGTTTTTTTATGTTTCTATGTTTCTATTATCAGAGCAGAAACATTGATGTGGAGTTGATATTGAATACATGAAGAAAAAGTAAAACTTACATTCGTCCTACCCAAAACTCTTCAGATGCACTGAAAGAAGTTTAAAAAACGACCAAGCTTCTACCTTGTTAGATTCTTTTCATATGTTTAGGATATCCAAAAGTGCCTCACAGGCAATGTATTATGTTTTGGTCTGCTGCTGTTATTCAGCAGTGCACAGGTGGTTCCCAAGACCCAATATAAACATTACTGATCAGCAGATTTGCTTCTCAGTATTGTTGACAGGCATAACCATAGAGGATGAAGGATTCTTCTTCAACTAGAGCACTGAGATTGCAGATGATTCTTTCAATTCCTCTCACCTGAGGGACAACACCTCCGATGATGTATCATTCATTTAGTCAAGAGTGTTATCTCAGATCACGTGCTCATATTCCAGTAGTGATGACCACCCACACTTTTCTCATTTTGAGGTAAGTTTGCAACAACATAAAACATGTAACTGTTAATGTAAAGTTGTGAACATTTGAAAAGTCAGTGGCTAACTCAACAAAGAGAGCAATGGGTACAAATAAATGAAAATAAAAAAGAATACTGCAGATTCTGAGAAACTGAAATAAAAGCAAAAAACACTGGAAAAACTCAGCAAGTCAGGCAGCATCTGCGGAAAGAGAAGCAGTTAATGTTTCAAATCCAGGGCCATTGTCAGGACCACTTGCGACAAAGGAGCTCCAATCTGAAAGGTGAACCATTTTCCTTTCCATAGATGCTGCCCTACCTTCTAAGCTTTTTTTCAGCATTTTCTGTTTTTATTAATGGATGTAAGTAATTTTGCTGGACATTTAGCCTCCACAGTGTGAGTTCTCCCATGGAGCACTTTGCCGAGGGGCAGGGTAGCAACCCATGAATTTTGCCACTAGGTTGCACATGTGTAGACGGCAGAAGTCACTGTAAGATTTCCTCATTTATAATGGTGAATGCAGAGAGCTCAGAGTTCTTCTCTTTATAAGTTCCGCCCTAGTGTTTATACCCAACAGCTAGATTTAAAATATTTCAGTCCTAACATGGCATATTAATGTAAAAATAGAAATCATGTATTTTTGCAAATGTTTTTCTATACATAGATCTTAATGGTGGAAAAATGAATTATGTTAGCCTCATTAGGATAATGTGAATGTGACACAATATGAATGAAACTTATTACTATTCAAAATTCTCTGTTTGTCATCTGTACTTTGCAACATTTATTAAAATAAATAAAGAAACGATTTAATGTAATTGAATTTGTGTTAGGTTGGAGGACTAACTTTATTACAAAATAATATTTGTGTTTCAAATTGCTCCTTTAGTCAAGGTTTTCTTTTGTACTTTCTCTGGGAACTAATGACATCCACTCCCTGCTCCAATTATTTCTGAAGGGTATGCTGTGCTGTTAGGAATCTGTATTGCGTAGTAATTGATTTATGAGATCCCATAACCAGTAAACAAGAATAACTAGTTAGTCTGATTTTGATTCAGGAAGAAACTTTGCCAGAAAATTATAAAATCTCATTATTCCTCAAATAACATTTCAGGATATATCTACTTGAGCTGATGTGCAGATTAATGTTTGGACTACAAACATTGCAGCACTCTCTCCAGCACTGATTTGAGGTGTCAGCCTAGATTATATGCACAGGCCTTGTGAGTAGATTTAACTCTTTCTATGTGCTGGTCTGTTAAATTGCTTTGAGTCTAGTAAGTAAAGAAATATTGAAAAAGAAAGTTCATATGCTTGCTTATTTTTCAGCCTTTTAACTAAGGAAATACTTGCATCTTTTAAAACTGGGTGCACCCAAAGAAGACATTTTGTAATATCCACTATTATAATGGGAGCAGAATTATACACAGCAACTAATTACACAATCAGATAATCTATTTCAGGTATTGGTTCAGAAAAACAAAATGCTGGCCTTAAATTGAAGATCAATTCATGACTGAAAATCAAAACTTCCACAATCAGTTATAAGGGATCTTTAAGATCAAGCTTAGAAGGCAAATAGAGTTCATTGTCTCTTCTGAACAACAGCACCTGCCTCAGTACTGCAGTCATGTTTCACCTTTACATCTTTAAAGTAGGACTTGAACCTATCACCTGACGCAGGGTGGAGTTCTATCGCTGAGCCAGAACTGATATCATTGAAACTGGTTTTGGATTGATGTACACAACATGTTGTATTTGAATAGTGCCTTTAGAGCAGGGGGAAATTGGACACAGGATTAATTGAGGGAGGCATCATTGTACATAATTATTATAACACAGAAGGACCAATTCAGTCCATCAGATCTGTATTGGCTCACAGTGGAGCAATCCCATTAGATGCATTGGCTCCCTTCTTAGCTGTCTGTATCCCTGTGACTTATTCTTTCTCACATGCCCATCCATGTCCCTATCCCTCTTTTGTTAATTACTGACACTAAGAGTAATTTACTGGAGAGAATTAACCTACCAGTGCATCGTTGGGATGTGGTTGGAAAAAACCTGAGCACTGGTGGAAACCCATGTATTCATAGAGAGACCATGGAAACTCTGCAGGGAGAGCAGTGGAGATTAGAATAAAACCTAAGTATTGGGAGCTGTAAGGCAGCAGCACTTACTCTTGCATTCCCCTGCCACCCCCTCACTGTGCTGTCCATCATTCCTATTAAAGAAAAATAGATAAACATATGAAGTGAAATAAGATATGAAGGATCAGAAGAATAAACAGTGTCTTCAACCTGCAACATGAACTCTGTTTCTCTCTCCACAGATGCTGCCTTACCTGTTGTGTTCTTCCACCAATACCTTGAATGAATGGTCTCTTTCTCTGCTGTAAACATCTCTGCTTTTATGCTCAAAAAGTTGACAAAAAGCTTTTGATCTTATACAGAGAAAACTATAAAGGACAACATTATGCAAGCCAGTCCAATCAAATCTAGATGCAAAATGTCAAGCTGATAAATTTGAAATAATAAATAGAAAGTTAATTCTATTTCTGTCACTATTTGGTTTAGATTTCCTTAATCATGCACAATGAACTCCATCAAAGAGTTTTTTACTGCACACTGCACAAAGATCCTTATGCACAGCTCATTCTAAAGTTCACAGTAAGTTGTCAATACCTGAGAATATTTATAGTGAGATCCTGAAATAAACATTTAACAGTGAATCAGTGAATAAACATTTGACAGAGCTGAGTGCGTGAGAGATACATACTGTGTTAGCACTACATTCCATCATTCCAACTAGGATAAGGATCAGAAATTAACTTATCAGAATTTGTTTTATAATGAGTTTGGCTGACATTTTAAAAAATTAACTTAGTCTTTAACATTCCACTGCCATATGCAAATATTCTAATAACATTTCTCCATTCATTATTTCAACAGAAATATTGATTTGTTTAAAATAAATAGATTAACACATTTATTGGAAGTGCAAACAAAATAAATACATGCAAATGCTTTAAGGATTCATATGCTATTATCCCTTAATGCAATTTCAAGGTTGATGTTTATGAATAAAAGCTGAATTCCTGTAAAGTGCTGAAGACCATTAGCTCGAGGGTTAAAGACTCTGTAAGGTGAAGTTTATCAGAAGTGAAAATAATCACAATTAACTAGTGAACTTCAGTCAAGGATGGGGCCTGAGATTGAAGGATGTGGCCCTGGAGTGAGGTCTTGCATCAACAGATTAGGGTCTAGGTTTGGAGGAAAGAATCCTGAGGTCAAAGAATCCAATCAAGACTACAGTTGTATGATCAGGACCTAGAGTTGAAGAGCCAGGGCTCAGGGCCTGGGATTTGGGATTAGAGGATGTAGGCCTAGGACTGGAAGTGAGAAAACTCAGGACAAATGGCCTGAATCTGGATGAGGAGCATTGTGCCTATGCATGGAAGGATTGTGGGTTTTGGTTACAAGGCCTGGGTCAGATAATTGAGCCTGGGATGGTGGGAGTGGGGGAAAGGAGGGGTCCACACAACTGAAACCAGGGGTCAAGAGGTTCAGAGCTTGGAGTTGAAGGATTACATTCGGGAATCAGGGCCATGGTAGAGAAGGCTGTTCCAGATCATAAGAACAAGGAGAGACAGTAAGTATTTCTATTAAAGCAAAGCTAAGTGGGTCAGGTTCCCAGTGAGAGGTTAGGCGCTGCTCAGGGATGCCTGCTTAAATTGCAGTGAAAGCAGCTCTATTAGTCTTTGGTTGTTCTCAGAGTGTTCAGGAACCTCAGAACAACACAAGGTTTCCCTGGCAAGGCTCCAAAGGAGCATTGCACATAGCAGGGTGTCCAACATGGAAAATGCATCATTGGCACAAATGCAATTTGCGGCAAGAAATGCCAGAAGTTGAATTTCTTGAGTGGTGCGATTTAATGCAGAAATTATCATGATTGTTTTCCAACCTGAAAAGAAATCCATATACATAGTACTCAAAACAAACTGTACCGTGTGCCCGAAATTCTAGGTTGGTACATAATTCATAACATCATAATTCTGATTCTTCATCAAGTATTAACGAAAGGATCATCAAATATATGTAACACAAAATCATTGGAAAGTTCTTAAAGGATAAATAAAAATAAATAAAATTATTACCTCACCAAGCCTCCAATCTCCTTTATGATTGATAGATTTTGATGGCTTAGTTTTATTTTCTATTTATCAGGAATAAAGCAGATCAAACACACCGTATGTAAGTAATTATGAAGAGCAGTTACACAGATGGTGGATAATGATGAGTAGCTGTGCAACGAAACTGTTCCTTTGACAGCAGGAACAGAAATGGCACTTGACTCCATTTTGGAGATGAAAAACCTGGTGCTTGACAGCCGCAGCGAATGGTTCTGCTCTTCAAAGAAAAAGTGATCTGACAACAGTAATCAGGCACATCCTGCATGTATCGCATGTCTTGCTCTCCTCAGACGAGACCTTTATTAGCCACCACAATCTTTACCAAGCATTCTCTATAACATAATTCTCATGCTGTCACCTCACAATGGAGCTAGTCTATTCACATAAATTACTTATTTGCAAGGTGCTAATGAAGATATTACAGTCCCTGACTCCTAATTACAAAATAATTTCTTATGCAAAAACTCTTCTGTGGGTGTAAATCACCAGAGAGTATTTTTTCTCTGCAGAGAAAGTGTGGGCGTCAAGTGCTACAACTGTTCGGAAATAAGTTTTTCTCCCCTTTCTTGCTGAGCTCCAATGTTACTGAAATCTGCAGACACCAGCATTGCCAGAGAATGTGTCCACAATCCAGGTTGGAAGCTTTCCCACTCTAAACCATACTGGAATTGCTGAAATTAGAACATATTACTGTGGTTATCCAAAGCAAAATAAAAGTGCAGGATTTGTTTGGCCTCATTCAGGTTGTTTTCTAAAATTATTTTGACATGTTTAAATGTGAAACAAGGCTGCTCCTTCAGTTGTGCTGTGCTTTGTTAAACTGAACAGCATGTGTGACCCATCCTTGTTGCAAATTCATACAGTGTTGTTAATCAGCTTTGGTGTAAGCAAGACGCACTGGATCCGCCTTTGTGTTTTTACAGCAGCTTTCTGAAAAATTCCTGGGTGAAATGTGCAGCGTTGTTTACATCAATTGAGTTCAATACTTCTGTAAGCAATTAAAGACACAGATGACACGGTTATCAATCAAATCATAGAGTTTCTGACCTTCTCCCAGGTAAAAGAAATCAGAATCAGATCATAAATACTGATGCTGGTGTTGGAAATTTTACACAAATATAGCTTTTAATGCTTGACTTCGCATTGCAGCATTAAAGCAACAATGAAGTGCCAATCCATACATTATAACAAGCAAAGGAGAAGAACAAAGCATAATTAGAATTTGAAAAGTGCAAAGGACTCTGTTGTACTAACACAGAACAAGCAGAGAAAAACAAGTAGGTCATCAGTCCTAAATCACTGGAGTGGTTATAGTAGAGAGCCATGGAAGGATTAAGATCTTAAGGGTCAGGTTGGAAAATTGTTTGAGGGTGCTCTGGTCAGCTTTTGTTGTGGAAGATCCAGTTAAATCAGGGGACATAATTGAGATATGGTGGGATGTGAGGGGAAATTGTGTTTGTAATTTAGAAGGGATGGGTGTGTGCAAGGAGAGCGAGGGATTAGTTTGTAATTCAGAACACCTGCCCACAGGCAGTTGCCAGCACCAGACTCCGCAATCTGGCACCTACTCAGGCAGGTCTCGTTAAAGCAAGCTTCACATTCATGGTGCCGTGCAATAGAATTCCTCAGCCAAAATCTATACTTATTCTGAAAGTGTCCTTTAATAATGGCTCAGATAGCATTGTTTTAATATTTTAATAAAAATTATAGCTCAACATTTTATTGTAAAATTGTGGACTGTTTCTATGAAATAGCAGGTAACAAAATTGTATTCATGCATCAAAGCAACCGAGGATGAATGTTAAGGGAAACTCCTGTGTGTGTTGTAACATGAGAAACACTTTTCTACATGGACCTGTTGTACCATGTGAGGGAATGTTGAATATGTATTGGAAGCAGAGGAAGAGCAGTCAGCATAGGGAGGAGAGAAGAGCAATCTGGTTAGTTTTGGATTGGGCTAAAAAGGCACTAGTGCAGGTATGATGGGAAATAGCCTCTTTCTAGGCGATAAACTTCTACAGTTTCATGAAAGGAGAAATGCTGTTTTGAAATGCTTCCTCAGACCACTTGTATGCAACATCACCACATAAAACGACACTTGGCTTTTCTGACCCCTTTCTCTCCCAGACATATTTTATGAAGGTAACGTCTCTTTAAGTCCCACATGAGCCAATTTTGGTTAGAAAAACCAGAACAAATGCTTCATTGTAAAATCCTGTCAAACTTTCAATCCATCTGTAGCCTGTGACAGATTAGGCCTGACAGACTCAACTCTACATGAAGACAGGTAGCGGCAGTAAATAAAGTTTGTGTGGTTCTTTGAAGAATTCCCAGTCATAGCTCTACTCCTTCCACTATCGAACCAGCATTCAATTGTTTCGCTACATAACTGCATACACATACACCTGCAGTTCTGCAATAGTTCATTTCTCATCAATTCTTTATTGCTTCAGATTTTTATCAAGTGGTTATAACTAATTTTTACAGTTCAATAATCTGTACTTTAAATGCTGATTAATAAATCAATGTTCTCACCTTAATTAAGTAGTCATGATATTAAAACAGGGCATCTAATTAGATTTGTCAGAGGCTTATGGTAATTGAATATCCTTAACACAGAGTCATAATTTAAGGAGTCATACAACATGTGAAACAGGCCTTTCGGCCTATGGAGTCCAAATTGATCATCAAGCACCCCTTTACACTAATTGCACTTTATTCATGTTATATTCTCATCAACTTTCCCTGGATTCTATCACAAGCCTACACACTAGAGGTGATTTACAGTAATCCAAGTGCCTTTAGAATATGGTAGGAAACCAGTGCACCTGGAGAAATCCCACACAATCACAGGGAGAACATGCATATTCCACACAGACAACACTAGAGGTCAAGATGAGGCAGTAGAAGATGATGGGACCTCTTCAGCGTGAGTTTCACCCTTTCCTTTGTATTCAAGAGGCTATAATATTTATAGTAATTCAGCATTCAGTTGCTGTATCCTTTCAATCCTTTTTTTGCACTTAAAAGCCATTAACTTTTTTTCAGGGAAATGCTGATCATTTCATTTGTATCTGCTGGCATTTTGCTGTATTAAATGCCAGTAAGTTCATGATGTCTGTACAACGTAAGTGGGCACATGAAAATTGCAAATTTGCCGACAGCTTTTCAATGATGTTTAATCAATTGTGCTATGACATTGGACTCCTAAAGGACTGAGACATTACTCAGAGTGGGGAATCTGCTGAAACAAACTGTGCCAGGTTAGAACTTGTCAAGTGAATTGTTGTCTATTGATCTCAATGGAGGAGAATGCTGTGAGGAACAACGATAAGCATTAATATTTCTAGGTTTTCAAAAATTTGATCCTATTTAAATGTGTTACAATGTTTTAAGTGTTTGTATTTAAAATAAAAAAAATAGGAATCTGAGTATTTTATAGAAGTTTTTGAATGTTATTCCATGTCAAAAACATTCAGATACTCATACCTAGATAATTCAGTCCTTCTGAATAG
>JAUZTB010000011.1:59432183-59443295 GCA_034780895.1 Rhynchobatus australiae
TTAGTTTATATTGTTTATAATTTTTCTTATTGATTTGTTTTCTTTAATTTATATAATAATTTTTTTCTTTCCTTTCTTTTATATATTTATTAATAAGAGATCGCTGGATCTAGATTTTTTTATATTTTATTGTACTGTATGATTATCTATGCCATGAGTGTTATCCTAATCTCTTTGTAATACGTGTACAAACATTGATGCTATATATTAATCTGTATTGATTTGAAATCTAATAAAAAAATTGAAAAAGAAAGAATATTCCATTATAAACTAAATGAAGTTGTACAGTATCCTATCCTTAATGAAATGGTGAGCTGGTGTTAGTAGATTTTTCCTTCCATCCCACTTTTAACAACAATTTAGGATATTTATTTCTTCTTCCTCCCCAATTATTTACTTTTTGTCCTGACCAGAACACACAAGATAAGCAGATGACCTGCTCCCAGGCTGCCAATAAACCACATGCAGCAGGTTCACAAGAATAAGTGCATGGATTAACTGTTCCCAGTAATGGGAAGTGCCCAGCTTGTTCTCACAATGAAGCAGCAGAAATCACAAATTCAGCTGTGTGGGAAGTTCTACTGAGGCACAGAGGACAACCCATGATATTGATATATTTTTGGTGGCTTCAGGTTAAACAATTTACATACAATCATTATGAGTTACAGATGAACTCCTTAGCCAGTAAGTAAAAGAATTATACGTCAGTTTAATACTCCATATTATTATTGTTCTGAAGTTATCAATTTGTATGGAAATACTTAGAGACATCCCAGAGACATAATAATATTACATATGAGCTTTCTTAAAGTGGTTTCCCTGATTGTTTGAAAATGCAAAAAGAGATAAAATGTCTTATACAGGTCCGTCCTAGGTGATGAACACCCTGAGTGTTTAGGAAACCGGCAGGATGGATGGGGATGGATTTTCTGACTGCTGCAGGCATCTGGGCATTGCCATGTGCCTTCCCTCCTCACTGCCCCTTCTCTGCTGCCAAGAGCTGCAACAATCAGGGGCTCAGAGAGAACTCTGAGCAGACTCGCTCACCGAGTCAGAGAGACCAGTTGACAGCTGTTCTTCCCATGCCTGCTCGCTCTCCCATCACAGATGTTTCTGTGATCCTCTCCCCCACACAGTTTCTGTTCATTTCAGACTTAGGAACATTCTGGGTTACAAACAATTCTTAAGAATGGAACCCTGAAGTAACCTGGGGATTGCCTGTAATGGATTTGATGTTTTATGTTTTTCTTCTCCACAGAAATATTGCCAGTTACAATTTCATCATGTTCTGTTCACTTTTCTCCCGCATTTGGTTTTTAGACTGCAAATTGATTTATTGGTCTCAGCTGCATACTTTTGCTGCTCTTCTATCACGAAGGGCACTTCCAAAAGGCATCAATTCCTGCACTCAGTCCCACATCCAAGAGGCATTGTTTCCTGTGTAGGCCTGGACTGCAAATGGGAAATGTATTTGAGCTAACCCTAGCTCAATAAATGTTTAGAAGCAGGGACTCTGGTTACAATTCCCAGCCCTGAATCACAGAAATCAACTGCAGTGCCCCTTCTTTCCATCTTGCACAAACCTTTGTGATTGCAGACCACCCATGGTGAATACATACTTAGCTACTGGGAAAAGCTAAGCATTTCTGAAGCAGCAGGGGGAATAAGCACAAAGGCCCGTGAAAACTTTGTCATTCAGAGAAGCAGCACCATTAAAAAGGACCTGCTGAGTAGACTGGAATTGTGTAGTGGCTTTAACTTACTCAGCTGTTATACAGAGAGGACTGATAGTATTGATTTCTTTGTGAATCATGCTGTTCAAGGTCGACAAGACATTTAAAGATCCAACACTTGGGGCCTCCTTAGGGGAGCCTCTAGCAGAAAGACTGGAACCAACATTCAGACTGGACCGTTTGCGCTCGACAGAAAAGGTGAATTATCTTACCACTAATATTGTAATTATATATCAAATATTGTCTAGTTGGTTTAACTAGGTACAGGCCTTTGTGAACTCTGCCTTTGATTTTGTAACTACTGTAATTTCCCAACTTTTCTAAGTTTGTTTCACAGACCAGTGCTTTTTTTTAATATATTTTAGCTGTGGGATTCAGGCCTATCAATTAATTAGTTAACATAGAACAGTACCGCACAGTACGGGCCCTTCGGCCCACAATGTTGTGCCAACCTTATCCACATTCAAACTATCCCCCTCTCTATTTCACCTCCCATAACCCTCTATTTTTCTTTCATCCATATGTCTAATAGTCTCTTAAATGGCCCTATAGTATCAACCACCAGTGCATTCCAGCCACCCACCACTCTGTGTAAAAAAAAAACCTACCTGAAACTTGAACTTTCCTCCACACACTTTAAACAGGTGACGTCTAGTATTGGCCATCACTGCCCTGGGGTAAAGATGCTGGCTGTCCACGCCTCTCATAATTTTATACACTTCTATCAAGTGGCCTCTCATCCTCCATTGCTCCAAAGAAAAACGCCCCAACTTGCTCAGCCCATCCTAATAAGACATGCTCTCCAATCCAGGCAGCATTCTTGTAAATCTCCTCTGCACCCTCTCCAAAGCTTCCACATCCTTCGTATAACGAGGCGACCAGAATGAACACAATATTCCAAGTGCGGTCTAACCAGAGTCTTATAGTGATGCAACATTACTGCTCAGCTCTTGAATTCAATCCCCTGGCTAATGAAGGCTAGCAGACCATACACCTTCTTAACCACCTAATCAACTTGCATGGCAACTTAGAGGGATGTACTTGGACTCCAAGATCTCTCTATTCCTTCACACTGCTAAGAATCCTGCCATCAACCATGTACTCTACATTCAAGTTCAATCTTCCAAAGTGCATCACTTCACACTTCTCCAGATTGAACTCCATCTGCCATTTTTCTGCCCAGCTCTGCATCCTGTCTAAATCCCACTGCAACCTACGACAATCTTCACGTCATCTGCAAACTTACCAACTCACCCTTCCACTTCTTCACCCAAATCATTTATATTAAAAAAAAATCACAAAGAGCAGGGGTCCCAGAACAGATCCCTGCGGAATACCACTAGTCACCGACCTCCAGATCGAATACTCCCTTTCAACAACCATCCTCTGCCTTCTGTGGGCAAGCCAATTTCAAATTCATACAGCCAGTTTTCCATAGAACCCATACCTCATGACTTTCTGGATAAGCCTACCATGGGTAACCTTGTCAAATGCCATGCTAAAATCCATATATACGACATCCACCACAATACCTTCATCAAATTGTTTTGTCACTGCCTTGAAAAACTCTTCGACTCATGAGGCACAACCTGCCCTTCACAAAGGCATGTTGACTCTCCCTAATAAGTCTATGCTTCTCCAAATGCTCATAAATCCTGTCCTTAAGAATCCTCTCCAATAGTTTGCCCACCACTGACGTAAGACTCAACATGCAAGATTAGCACATGATGAATCAGCATTTTTAAGAATGTGTTAATTTGTGCATGAAAGTCAGAAAATGACTGAATTGTTTATTTCATTTGGATTTGAGTCAATCTTCAAGAGTTTTCTGCAAAGTTCACTCAGACCAGCACACTGATGTACTACAGCACCCAACACCAGCACCAGCACACCTTCCCCACCACCAGCAGTCCCCCCACAACAGCTATCCGGATCAGCACACCCTCCCCAATACAGCCTGAGGACCACAGCATGTTCCTCCCCATGGCTCCCAGGGCCACCACACCCTCCCAAATTTCTGGTGCCCTAGCAGAGGTATTTGTAACTTTGTTTAGCTACAGTTGAGGTATCTGAAGATTGCAGGGTGGACAATGTTGTGCCTTTAAGTAGGCTGCAGTATCAAGCCAGGAAACTAAAGGCCAGTGGGAAAGTGGGAAATTCAGCGGAATGGATATTGTGGGCCAAATGGGCTGTTCTGGTGCTGTATGTGGGCAAGGTCTTTCATGAATACTTCTTGCATTTAATGAATATTTCACACATTTATTGTGGAGAAGCACAAGAAAGCTAGGAAACTCATTGAAGAGAATAGTGATGTCACAAAACATGTCAATATTATGAAGGAGGAGGTGTCACAGTCCTAAGGCAAATCAAGGTGGCCAAATCTCTGGGGACTGACCAAGTGTATCTTAGGACTTTGTGGGAGGCCAGGAAAAAAATTGCTGAGGTCCTGGCAGAGATTTTCAAACCTTCCTTTGTCACAGGTGAGGTACCAGAAGACTAGAGCATGGCTAATATCATGCCTTTGTTTTTAAAAACAAGGGTTACAAGAACAAGCCAGGGAACTACAGACCAGTCAGCCGAACGTCAGTGATGGGAATGATACTGGAGGGAATTCTGACAGACAGAATCTATCTGCATTTGGAAAGACAAGGACTAATCAGGAATAGTCAGCATGGCTTTCTGTGTGGGAAATTGTGTCACATGAACATAATTGAGTTTTCTGAAGAGCTGACACAGAGAATTAACAAGGTCAGGGTGGTAGATGTTATCTACATGGACTTTAACAAGGCTTTTGACAAGGTCCCACATGGTAGACTGGTTCAGAAGGTGAGACCACATGGCATCCGGGGTGAGCAAGACAGTTAGATGCAAGATGGGCTTGGTGGAGAATCAGACTGTGGTAGTAGAGGATTGATTTTCAGATTGTAAGCTATGACAGGGATCGGTGCTGGGCCCCCCGATGCTTGTCACGTACATTAATTATTTGGATGAGAATGTAGTTGGCTTGATTCGTAAGTGTGTGGATGACACCAAAATTAGTGGTGTGGTGGACAATGTCTAAGATGACAACAGTATCTAGATCAAATGGGAAAGTGGGCAAAGGAACGACAGATGGAATTTAACTCAGACAAGTTTGACATGATGCATTTTATGAAGTTAAACCAAGGCAGGACTTGCACAGTAAGTGGTAGGGATCTGGTGAGTGTTATAGTACAGAGGGATCTAGGTACATAACTCCCTAAAAGTGGCGCCACAAGTAGGCAAAGTGAAGCAGAAGGCACAGGGCATGCTTGCCTTCATCCGATGAGGCACTGAGTACAAGAGTTGGGATGTCATATTACAGATGTAGAAGACATTGGGAGACTGCACCTGGAACATACTCGAGGAAGGATGTGATTAAGCCAGAGGGTGCAGAAATGATTGCCAAGGACGTTGTAGGGACTGCCAGGCTTGAATTATAAGGAAACACTGAATAGCCTGGGACTTTTCCCCTGGAGTGAAGGAGGCTGAAGTGTGATCTTATAGAGGCTTTTATGAGGGACATAGATAAGGAGGACGGTCACAGTCTTTTTCCTGGGGTAGAAAAGTCCAAAAGTGGGGGCCCTAGGTCTAAGGTGAGAGGGGAGAGATTTAAAGGGGACCTGAGGGGCAACTTTTTCCACAGAGTGGTGATCATGTGGAACGAGCTGCCAGAGGAAGTAGAAGAAGTGGGTACATTAAAAGACAATTGGACAGGTTCATGGATGGGAAAAGTAGAGGGATATAGGACTAGCTCAGGAAGGCAACTAGGTTAGTTTGGACAAGATGGGCTGAAGGGCCTGTCCAGTTCTGTTTAACTCTATGACACAACCTCCCAGCCACACCCACACAGACCCCACCACAGATGTAGGACCAGCATACAATCCCCACCACAGCCCCAGGACCACCACAGCCCCAGGACCACCACACCCACCCAAAGTCCCCAGGAAAAGCACACCCTCCAACTACAGCCCCCAGAACCAAACATGATAGGTTTCTTTGAGGAGGTGACCAGGAAGATTGATGAGGGCAGTGCAGTGGTTGTGGTCTATATGGATTTTAGTAAGGCATTTGACAAGGTTCTGCATGGTAGGCTTCTTCAGAAGGTCAGAGGCCAAGGGATCCAGGGAGGTTGGCCATGTGGATTCAGAATTGGCTTGCCTGTAGAAAGCAGAAGGTTGTGGTGGAGGGAGTGCATTCGAATTGGAGGGCTGTGACTAGTGGTGTCCTGCAGGGATCGGTTCTGGGGCCTCTACTTTTTTGATATTTATTAACAGCTTAGACAAGGGGGTGGAAGACTGTGTTAGCAAGTTTGCAGACGACACAAAGATTGGTGGTGTTGTGGATAGTGTGGAGAGCTGTCAAAGCTTGCAGAGGGATATTGATAGAATGCAGAGCTGGGCTGACAAGTGGCAGATGGAGTTCAATCCAGAGAAGTGTGAGGTAGTATTGGATGGACGAACTCCAAGGCAGAGTACAAGGTAAATGGCAGGAGTCTGGGCAGTGCAGAGGAGCAGAGGGATCTGGGGGTCCATATCCACAGATCACTGAAAGTTGCCTTGCAGATGGATAGGGTAGTTAAGAAAGCTTATGGGATGTTAGCTTTCCCAAGTCGTGGGATCGAGTTTAAGAGCCGCAAAGTGATGATGCAGCTTTACCAAACTCTGGTTAGGCCGCACTTAGAGTATTGTGTCCAGTTCTGGGAATTTGAGATAGAGGGATATGTGGGGGGAAGGGGTTGGATAGTCTTAGTTTGAAGGGTGGTACAACATGGTGGGCTGAAGGGCCTGTATTGTGCTGTATTGTTCTATGGTTCTATGATCACCATAATCTCCAGAACCAGGATACCGCACCCACATCACCTACCCCCCACCCCCCCAGAAACATTAACCTGGACCAGCACACCAGCCCCACCACATCTCCGAGGAAGAGCCTTGTCAACTACCACAGTCCCCAGATCCAGAATACCCATTCCACCACAGCTCCATGTACCAGCACACCCTCTCCACCACACCATCCAGGAGAGCACAGCCCCGTAAACAGTAACCCAGAGCATCATCCCACCACCATTCTCCAAAACAGTCAGCCAACCAGCACACACTCCCCACCATAGCCCCCAGCACACCAGAGCCACATGCTCCAGCACAGTCAGCAAAACCAGCACACCCTCCCCACCACAGCCCCCAACACCAGTGCTCCCATCTGCAACCCCCAGAATCAGCAAGCCCTCCCCACCACAGCAACCTGGACCTTCACACACTCCCCATCACATTTACCAGAACCAGCATCCCACCCACAAAAGATCTGAAGACCAGCATACCTTCCCCATCACAGCCATGTGGAACATCAAACTTTCTCCAGCACAGCACCTAGCACCTCATCTTCATTCTAGGCACAGTCCATTCCCACCACAGCCCCAGACCAGAACACCCTCCCCAACATAGCATCCAGCACTCCCATCCACCACAGGTACATGGACCAATACACATTTCCCACCACAGTTCCCTGGACATTCATACAAACCCCACCCCTAACTCACCCTGCCCACCACAGCCACCCAAACTAACATTCCCACATACCTGAGCCCACTCATCTTGCACACCCTCTGCACCATGTCACCAGGGCCTGCTCACACTCCCCATAAGCGCCAGCCCAACCATTAGAACCTCCTCACCACAGCTCCCTATGACCAGCACTCCCACTCAACACAGTCCCCAAGAACAGCACATGCTCCTCACCATAGCTACCTGGACCAGCAGACCATCCCCACCACAGCCCCCAGAACAAACAAAACCCTCCCCACCATAGCTGCAGAAACTGTGCACCATAGCCTCTAGTTCTGGACTCCCACTCCCACACACTGCAGATCCACAGGACACCCACCCATCACAGCACCTAACACCAGCACTCACGCCACACAAAGGTGACTCAGACCAGCATACCCTCCTCACCACAGCCCCCAACTCCTACCACCCACCACAACCCCCAGAACCAGCACACCCTCCCCATCAGAGATGCCAGACAAACATTCCCACATACCACAGCTCTCCAGGACACTAACACCTCCCCCAACATCAGGACACCATCATCCATGCCCATAACTCCAGGATCAAGATGTATCAGACCTCCCCCTAATCCCAGGACAAGGATACTGTCATACCTCCAACATCAGAACAGGACAAAAAAAATAATCACACTTCTCCATGACCAGAATGCATTACCATTCCTCCTCCTCATCTCCAGACCAGTTGTCACCACTCCATCCAATCGCGTTACATTGGAATTGGGTAGTGGTTCAACAGCATCCTGGTACTAGGGTGGTTTGAGGGGATGGGTAAATTGCTATGGCATCTGGATTACATGTGGGTCAGAGTAGCAACTGTGCTGGTGTTGGCATTGTGGGAGAGGTCTGGAAGCATCCAGAAGAAGTTGCGGCAATGTCAGTACCTGGGGTTGGTCCGGGTGGTTCTTGTGGGGAGGTGTGCTGGTCTGCAGGTCTAGGTTGGGGAGAGTGGGATGGTCCTGTTATGGTCCTGGGATTGGGTCCCAACTGCATAGTGGTTGTTGAGTTCAGGAAGGGGGCCAGATATGATGGCACCCTGTTCCTGGGTTTGAGCAGAGGTTCAAGATATTCTTGTTCCTGGGATTAGGGAAGTGTGACAGCATCTGCATCTTGCCAGCTGCCCATGATCCAAATACCACAGCACTCAGCCATCCTCCCAAGACCAGATCACCGTCACACCCCCAAATCCAAGAATCAGGACATTGTCAAACCCTAACTCCAAGGCCAGCATAGTTGCCCCTCCTCCCCACCACACCCCAGCATGTAGCACCTGACCCACACACCAAACAACCTGATTGCAGGACTAAGGCACTGTCACAATTCTGCCAACCTACTCTCCACCACCCAAGGACCTTCACTCAGACCCCCAGAACCTATGCACTGTTGCACCTCCCCCTTTCCCGCCCTAAATCAGCCGCTGTTGGACCTCCCCACTCTCCACCCAAAACCAGTCCAGAGTCGCACCTACAGTCTTCCACCATCCCTTTCCCACCAAAAACAAGCTCAATGTTGCACCTCCCCTCTTCCATCCAAAATCAGCCTGTGGTCTCATCTATCCTCTCGTCTCACTCTCACACCTCATTTCTGAAAAATCTTGGTCCCATTTACCTGATGCCTTTCATAGTAGTTCAGCCATAAGAAACGACTCTTATCATAACCTTAACAGGGAAGCAAATAGGCGATTCTGAATATATCAAAATTGGAAATATGTATAAACCAGGAGAGGTTAAGAAATGGGTGTAAACCGACAAAGGGATTTGAGCACAATGACAACTCTATGTTGTTTTATTTGAGGTTATTAAGACAAAGACGATTCCATTGGACCAATAAAATTGAAAAGCAAAGTGTTTACTTTGGATAATTCAAAAATACTGGGATTTAAAGGAACAATTTTTTAAAAAGTCATTGTCATTTTAAAATCCCCCAAAAGCCCTAATTTTAATCTGTTTGGGGCATGTTAGTTAGGCTTTCAGTTTGTTCAGGTTCTCAGAGAATCAATTGCTGGAAATTCAATTGATAATACCTTTTTCAACACTTAACAATAGAAAATCATTTTTTTCTGGAATAAAACGCATATTGGTCATTTCTGAGCTTTTGCATCACTCTGAAAATTTGGTCAGGCACATCCTGTCAAGACATCAAAACCAAAAATGTTGGAAATTCCCAGCACAGGTAGAGGGAAACACAGTGAACATTTCAGGCTGGTGATCTTTCCTCAGAACCAGGAATGGCAGATTATCAAACACTTGTTAACCTGTTGAGAAAGGAGACATGTAATGGCATAAGTGGCATTGGTGCCAACTGAGGCTGGTAAAGATTTATTGAACAAGTTCAATCTGTCTGGATATGAGATGAATGAGAATAGAAAGAAAAAATACAATACTGAAACCTAAGATTTAAAATACTGCATTCACTGGATATGAGAGAATGCTGAAAATACCTAGCAAGTCACACAAGGGTCTGCAGAGAGAGAGAAAACTAGACAAGGCTAATTAGCTTACATCACAAGTGATCAGTTCTAACAAAATCTAGAAAGGCCGATTCTCTAAAATTGTTGAATTCAATGTTAAATTCCAAGGGCTGTAACATGTCTAGTAAGATACAATGATGGTCCTCAAGCTAATTTTGGTGGAATTGCAGAAGTTCGAAGGCAGAATAGAAGTGGGACATAGAATTATTGTGACAGGCAGTTCAAAGCCTGGGATATCCTTTGTGGACTGAATGTGGGTGTTCTGGAAGGTAGCCATTCTATCAGTATTTGGTTTTCCAATGTCAAGACTATATCGTGAGCACCAAATATAGTCCACAGGATGGGAAGAAGGGCAACTGAATCGCTGCTGTACTTGCAAGGAGAGTTAGGGTCTGTGGATAGGACCAAGGACTTAGCCAGCATCACCACGTTTCCCCTGGACACCTTATCAAACATTTCCTTTTGTTCTTTCCATCATAAACCATTACTGCAATTTAAAACATGCTTGATTTCTAATTTTTCGTAGTTCTGATGAAAAGTCATTGACCTGAAACATTAAATTTTGCTACTCTCTTCACAGATGTTGCCTGGCCTGATGAATATTTCCAACATTTATGTTTCTAATTTCAGACCTCCAGCACAATATCTTTGGCTGGAGTGCCAGTTCCTGTCCTGTACTTTTCCAAGTTCTATGTTCTATTAATGCTTTCTGAAATAAGTATTAATCAAAATGAAATTACTGTGAAGTGTTATGAATTATAGATTCTTTTGTCAACAAAACTAGCCTTCAACTAATATTTTTTAAACACTGAAAAATGTCCCAAATTGCTAGGTCAAAGTTGGACAGGGAGCCAAAGCTGCATTTATGAGAGTTATTCAAAAGCTTTTTAGATAGGTTTTAAAAGGAAAGCAAAATAAAGAGGCAGAGGATTTTAAGAAAGGAAGGGAACATAGTGAATACATGGAAGGGAACTATGAAAGATGGAGAAAAGAACAGTATTTTAAGGAGCTAGGGAGTATGAGAAGTTTACCGGTAAAATTGCAAAGCTTACAGCCTAGGGAGTCAAAGGAATGGCCACCTATGGAAGAACAATTAAAATCAGGGAGACTTAAGCAACCAGAATTGGAGTGTTGCAGATACATCAGTTTTATGGAGCTGCATCATTACCTTGCAGCTCCTAAACTCAATCCCATGACTTTATGAATGCTAACATCCCATAAGCTTTCTTAACTACCTTATCCACCCGTGACGCAACTTTCAGGGATCTGTGGATATGAACCTCCAGATCCCTCTGCTCCTCCACACTACCCAGAATCCTGCCATTAAC
>JAUZTB010000011.1:61325701-61336613 GCA_034780895.1 Rhynchobatus australiae
GTGGGAGGAAACTGGAGCACCCGGAGGAAACCCACGCAGACACGGGGAGAACATACAAACTCCTTACAGACAGTGGCGGGAATCGAACCCGGGTCGCTGGCACTATAATAGCGTCGTGCTAACCACTACGCTACCGTGCCGCCCCATGCCTCATTGTACCAGATCTCATTGTAACAGTACAGGAGGCCACAGTTCAAGATGGTGGCGGACATTTCAGAAGCACCTGTATAGAAAGTCTCATCATCAGGGCACGTACAATGGAGAAACTGGGATAATGGAAAAAAAAGAGTCCTTACAGGGGCAGTGTGGGATGAAGAGTAGTCGAGATGGCTGTGGGAGCCAGTAAGCTTGTAATGGATGCTAGCCTACCTCCTCTCTCATTACTCCCATTCACTCAGCAACCAGATAACCTTGTTAAGAGCTTAGTCCCACGGTCCAAGCTTTGAACCTTGGTTTTACCCTCAGAGTCATCCTCTATCCTTCCTGCAGCTTAATGGGCTTCTTTAACCCCTTTCCTGGTTCTGACAAAACACCTTGGACCTGAAATGTTGTATCGTTTCCCTCCCATTGGCCTGACCTGCTGAATATTTCCAGCGTTTTCTATTTGTAATTCACTGCTTTCAATTGGTTTTCGTATGATAGAGTGCATCAACTTAGCTGAAGACTAACACAATGGTGAGGAGATCAGGAGGCCACGATGGATCATCCACTCAGCATTAATGACTGGAGATGGTGACAAAGGCTGCAGCCTTACCTTTTGCACCCACATGCCACTCAGGACGATTGTGGGGCTTCCCCACACTGTGTTAGAACTGCAGAGTCTTGGTCTGACCAGTGCTTGTGGGACTTGCTAATGGTGTGCTGCCTTTACTCTCACATTTGGTCTTCTGCTGTAGCTTTACCAAAATGGCCTCCGGTACCTCCCCTACATTCTTCATTGAAGTAGGGTTGCAGGGCATAAACAGCTTGAGGATAATATCAGAGTTAGGCTATAGACCGTGTTGCAACAGATTTCCATTACTGACAGAGGTACACAGTGATTTATTCACAGAGATAGTTGCACAACACAGAAACAGGATCTTTGGTCCAACTCGTCCACGCTAACTGTGATGCCAACCTAAACTAATCCCATTTGCCCACATTAGGCCCATATTCCTCTATTCCTTTCCTATCCAAGTACCTGTCCAAATGCCTTTTAAACCGTGTAACTGTATCTGCCTCTACCACCTCCAGATAACCACCACCCTCTGTGTGAGAAACCAGCTCCTCAGATCTTCTTTAAATTTCTCCCCTCTCACTGTAAACCCCCAGTTTTGAACTACACCCCGCCCAAAGCCAGGAATAAGACTCCATTCCACCCCATCTATGCTCCTCATAATTTTATAAACATCTACAAGGTGCCCCTCAGCCTCTACATTCCAGTGAGAATAAATCCAGCTTATACAATCTCTCCTTTTATAACCACAGCCCTCCATTCCAGGCAACATCCTGATGAATTGCTTCTGCACTCTCTCTATTGCTACCC
Organism: Rhynchobatus australiae; assembly: GCA_034780895.1. Taxonomy (NCBI): domain Eukaryota; kingdom Metazoa; phylum Chordata; class Chondrichthyes; order Rhinopristiformes; family Rhynchobatidae; genus Rhynchobatus; species Rhynchobatus australiae. The sequence goes on from JAUZTB010000011.1 coordinate 61,327,227, forward strand.
CATCCTTCTTGTAGTGTCGTGACCAGAACTGTACACAGTACTCCAAGTGTGGCCTGACCAACATTTTGTACAGCTGCAACATGACATCCAAACTCTTATACACAATGCCTCCAAGGTCTCTCTGTACATCAACATTGCTAAGGTCCTTGCCATATGCTGAATATATTAGTGGTATTTGATGTCCCGAAATGCATTACCTCACACTTGTGTAGTTTAAGTTCCACCTGCCACTGCTCTGCCCAACTTTCCATTTGATTTATGTCCCACTGTATCCTTAGACCACCTTCTTGACTATCTACTACTCTAATTTTTGTGTCATTGGCCAATTTACTAATCAATCCACCTACGTTCTCAGAGGTCATATATAAATATATGACAAATAACAATGGTCCCCATTAGTATCCCCCTCTCATGCCTGAAACTTCAATACTCCGAAACACTGAGCTGCCAGTCCTGCCCTTCCCTCAGCCACATCCCTGTGAATGCAACAATATCATGATCCCATGTGCTGACCCACACTCTCAGCTCATCCACCCTACCTGAGGCTTCTTGCATTACAACAAATGCCATTAAACCTACCAGCCCTCTTGCGATTCCCCTACCGGTCTGTCTGCTCTGCCCATAGGTCTTGCCTGTTCTATTTTCTCCATACGATTCTAACTCCACACCTGCTGCACCACCTTTCTGGTCCCATCCCCTGCCTCACTAGTTTAACCCTCTCAGCACTAGCAATCCCCCCTGCAAGGATGGAGACAGTCCTGGTGCAGGGTTTCGACTCAAAACATTGACAATTCCTTTGCCCCCAAAGATGCTGCTAGACCTGCTGAGTTCCTCCAGTAGATTGTCTTTGGAGGGAGCAACGAACATCGGCCCTCGTCCAGTTTACAGTTGCCTAGTTTTGAACTAAAAGATCAGATTTGCAGAAGCCTGCTGGTTGTCAGTGGAGTAACAACTACGTGCCGGAACTCCTATTCGCCTTACCTTTACAACCCGGTTTGAAATCTAAGTGCAATTTTACTTCACCATGGCTACAAGGAATGCTAAAGGTACCGAAATTACTAAAGAAGACGACCCTCCTGCATCTCTGGAATCTATTTTACAATTGCTTCGAAAACATATAGATGATTCTTCTGAGAAATTTGAACAATTTCAAAAGCAACTTCAGCAGATTAATTCTAAGTTGGATTTTTTCCAAAAAACTTTACCTGATCATGACGAACAGATTAAACAACATGAAACATCTCTCTCGATTCTGGATGAGAAAATTGATGACCTGGAAAAGCTTTGTGGAAAACAATCCAAAGCTAATGGAAAGCTAAAGCAGAAGATTATTGACCTAGAAAGCAAGTTCAGATGGAACAACATCAGGATTCCCAGACTCAAAGAGTCCATCGAAGGCAATCAACCTACTGAATTCTTTGCAAACCTTCTGATTAAATTGTTTCCTTCTATTTTAAAGGCTGCACCTAAGATTGACAGAGCACATAGGTCACCGATGAACAAACTTCTTACAGAAGGCAAACCCAGGTCAGTCATTATCTCGTTGCATGACTTTCAAATCAAAGACCTTTTGATTCGTGAATCCCGCCGAAGAGGGATGATTAACTACCAAGATTACAAGATTAGAATCGTTGAAGATTTCTCACCCGAAGTTATGAATGAGCGTGTGAAATTTAAAAAGGTCATATCGAAGCTTTATAACTTGGCGTTTCAATCTGACTCAGTCCTCCAAGGTTATAAGCCTTCACTTTGTCATCCAGCAAAGCTAAGAATCATTTTGAAAAATGACTCGTACAAATAGTTTACTTCTCCAGCAGACGCCCAGGCTTTTCCAGAATCTGAGGATTGAAATACTTCCTGGTCTTCTTCATTACCATCTACTTTTTTTCCCAATGATTTTTTACTAATACTTTTAATGTTTTATGTATTTTGATTTTTGGCCTTTTTTTTGACATGTTATTTTATATATATTCTTTTGAGGTCTTTTACTAAAACTAACAAAGATACTTGTTATTTTATTATTTTGAAACCATGGTGTGTTTTTTTTGAGTTACTGTTTTGACTGGGTTGAATCTTACCAACCTTGAGAAATTGGCAGCAGGTCTATTTGGGTTACACCGTCTCTAGATAGGAACATTGGCCTTGGTCAATTATTTTCTCTCTTTGGGTGGGGGGAGGGGGATTGGGTTCTCTCTTTGGAAGCTGTTTTGGGCTTTTAGCCAAGTCTGTTGCCTAGTGACCTTATCAGAAAGTTCAGTGTCTTATTTGAATTTATATCTTAATATGGTTTGTATATTACCTTATTTATTATTCACAGTTAAATAATATTAAAATGGATCGAGTGATTAATTTAATCAGTTTTAATGTTAAAGGACTTAACCATCCTACAAAGCAAGAAAAGATTTTTGCTTATATTAAAAAGCTCAAAGCCTCAATTATATTTTTTTTACAAGAAACACATGTACGCAATTGTGATATTTTACGCTTCTTCAGCTGATGGAGCGGGTTACAATACTCTTCTTCTTTCCGGGCTAAATCTAGAGGGGTTTCAATCTTTATGGATAATACTGTTCCATTTGTTCAACATAAGGTAATGACAGACACTAATGGTCGTTTTGTTATAGTATCAGGGAAGTTAGATAATACACCAGTGGTATTTGCCAATATTTATGCTCCGAACACAGATGATCCAGAATTTTTTGATTGAGTTTTTGCACTTTTGCCTGATTTAAATCTCTATTCCCTGGTTCTAGGAGGAGATTTCAATTGCTGGTTAGATCCAAGGTTAGAGAGGTCATCTCCTAAACCAGCAGCTCTTAATATAAATCAGCTTTATTTCTTAAATATTTTTTTAATGTAAACTGGCATTACTGATGTTTGGCATTTTTTACATCCAGAAGACAGGGAATACTCTTTTTTTTCTCATGTTCATCACACATATTCCAGGATTGATTATTTTTTTTTATTGATAATCAATTGATTTCATCAGTCAAATCCTGTGAATATAAAGAGATTGCTCTTTCAGATCATGCTCCTGTGTTTTTATCTTTAAACCTCCCCGGACTCCTTCAGGTAACCAGATACTGGCATTTCAATCTAACTTTACTATCTGATAAAGATTTAAAAAAATTTTTGGAGAAGCAAATCACTTTCTTTTTTAAGAGAGAGATGCTTTTGAAACATATATTAGAGGACAAATTATTTCTTACACAGCAAGCGTTAAGTAAAAAGCTAATATAGAGAGGATTGATCTAGCCAATCAGCTGAAACTTTTAGACCAAAAATACACCTTGGATCCAGATCCCATTTTATATAAAAAGCAAATTGAAATTAAAACCAAATACAATCTCCTTTTAACATATCCAACTGAGAGTCAACTCTTAAAAGACAAAACTCAATTTTATATCCATGGTGATAAAACAGGTAAATTATTGGCTAATCAATTGAAAACCTCTATAGCTAGACGGCAAATCAAAGAAGTCCATAAAGCCAATGGACAAACGATAACAGATCATTTAGAAATAAATGATACTTTTAGAGAATTCTATTCTAACCTTTATAGTTCGGATTCTCCTAAAGAGAAGTAATGAACAACTTTTTAGACTAATTAAATATTCCTACATTCTCTACAAATAACCAAAAACAATTAGAGAAACTTATTACCCATGAGGAAATCGCCGGGATTATACAATCAATGCACTCTGGAAAGACACTGGGTCCTGATGGATTTCCAGGTGAATTTTACAGGGCTTTCTCTTCATTGCTTCTACCTTATTTAAGCTCTGTTTTTTCAGATTCTTTTAATTTGGGAAGGTTACCACAATCCTTTTATGAAGCTACCATTTCACTTATTCTTAAGAAGAATAAAAACCCAACGGAATGTTCTTCATATAGACCAATTTCCTTACTAAACTTAACTTCTGCATTACCAATATGTCAATCTGAATATAAAATTAGCTAAGAAAGCAGCCAGTATTGGTTCTTCCCAGCTTATGCATGCCTGACTTATGTACGACCTATACACATAAGCATGAGTGTTTGGGAGACCAGCGGGATGGATATGCTGGCTGCTGCATCTTCTACCATGTGGGAAGTCTGTTCACAGTCAATTTTCCGACTTGTGAACTGTCCTGGTTACGAACAGTTCACAGGAAAACACTGCTGTAATCTAGGGAGGACCTGTAAGTGAACAATTATTTCTACAGACCACAGGGATATTACTCAGTGGTCAGTATAAAGACCTTTTTTTACCTATTAAAAACTTCTATTTGGGCATACTAATCGTAAGTTCAAATTCTGCAGGTGACATGAAATTTATAAACAATAAGGAAGGTAGCAAGTCTTCAGGAACATAGACAGAAAACTGAACTGGGAAGACGCATGGAAAAACTTAATACAAACTGTGAAAAGAGCAAAAAAACAAAGTGCTGGAGTCAATGAATCAGTGGAGGGAAATGAACAGCTGACATTTCAGATCGAGAGCCCTTATCTGGACTGCCTCTACAGTCTCTTGTGTCTACAAGGTGTGAAAAGATACATTGGTAGATAGAATTAAATAATATGAACTAAATGATATAAATATTTGAAATGTTGCAAAATAATGCAGGAATCTGGGTGTACATACAATTTTTAAAACATCAACACAACATTCAAATGGCTTTTTTTTTTAAAATGGTGAACGTGGGCATTAATGATGAAGGAATACTATGGAGAAGTGCTAAATCTATGAAAAAATTACTGTCAGCCTCAGCTGTAATACTGTAGGTACATTACTTCAGATAGGAAGCTAAGGCTTTACTGACTACAAACAAACTTTTGAGTTTACAAAATTATGAGGGGTATAAACAGAGTAAGTGTACTTTCCACCTAGATTAGGAAAGATAAGTATGAGAGGACATGGCTTTAGGGTGAAAGGAGAAAGGTTTAGGGGGAACATTAGGGGGAACTTCTTCACTCAGAGACAGGTGGGAGTGTGGAACGAGCTGCCATCTGACGTGGTACATGTGGACTCACTCTTAAGTTTTAAAAATAAATTGGATGGATATCTGGAGGGGAGAGGTCTGGTGGGTTATGGACCGAGTGCAGGTCAATGGGACTAGCGGAATAAAGTTTCAACACAGACTAGAAGGACTGAATGGCCTGTTTTCTGTGCTGTAGTGTTCTATGGTTCTGAAGTAATGCTAAGTCATCGGCGGACCCTATTTTTTCCCATAAGCTAAAAAAAACTAGAAACTTCGTAAGTGTTCAAAATCCTAAACTGTTATAGAAATAGCAAATAGGAGTAGTAGATTATTCAACCCTTTGAGCTTGTCAGTGTCATATTCCCACCTCTCCCCATATCTCTCATTGCCTCTTGTGTTTAGAAAACTATCTGTCTCCTTAATTGGCTTCCACAACTTATCACTGTGGAGTATTTTACAGGTTCACCAAGTTCTGAGTGAAGACACTTCACTTCATCTCACCAAATATGTCCTATCCTGTATGCTGAGACTGTGATTCCTGGTTCTGGACCTCCATTTCGAGACTTTCCAGTCAGGGGAAATAACCTCCCCATACCCATAACTGCCCAGCCTGATAGGATTTTATATTTTTAATATGATCTCTTCTCATTCTTCTGAACTCCAGTGAACATAAGCACAGTTGATTCAATTTCTCCTCATACAGCAGTTTTAGTACCCCAGGATTAGGTCTGGTGAAGGTTTGTTTTGACTTCACCAATCCCTTCTTAAGTAAAGGAGACCAAAACTGCATGTAATACTCCTGGTGTAATCTCTATATAATTGTGTCATAGTGGAGAAGTATTCAGGTCTATTACTGTTGGGATGCTCCATGAGGGTCCTGATATAGTGAGAACTCAGATACTTTGACATTGACATCTCCACACCGAGTGAGACTCAATGGGCAGGAGGTGGCCAGGTTGAAGAATGAGGGATAAACCAACAAATGTTATCTTCACAGAGTGAGAATGAGCTTGTCAGAGAGCGCCTCACAAACAACCCAAGTACTCCACACCTACAGGAGTTGCAGTATAGCCAAAGTACATAGGCTGCCCTGAAATCAGTCACTAGAAGCACGAACAGAACATAGTGCAGTACAGTTCGGCACAGGAACAAGCCCTTCTGCCCACAATGTTGTGCTGAACTAATTAAATAAGTAATCAAAATCTAATGAAGAGACTCTTGGTTTCTCTAACAAGAAGATACAAGACTGATTTGATTGGAATGACCTGGAATAACTACAGATGTTAGGTGTTCCTAGATTGGAAGCTCTACCTTTCCAAGGCAAAAAAACAGCTCTAGAGAATCTGAAGCCAGAGATTCAGCAGAAGCCTTGAGACCTAAAGGTGGATTGAGAAAGTGCAGAAGACTCAGCAGCTTACTGACAGTTATGATACAGTAAGTGTGGGATCTTCAGCATTGCAAAAGCTACCAATAGCATCCAAGGCCCCATCCAACTGTGAGCCAGGAATGGGGATGAACTCATCAGGGACAGAAAGGATGTCAACCCAGACTGGAAGAACACTTGCAAGATCTCCTTGACATGAGAGAACCAGACTCCATCACACAGCAGCCTATCCAGGACAGCATTGCCATCACGATCGACCAGCAAGAAGTCACAAACGGAAAACACAGCTCAGCCCAAAATAAATGAATCAAAAAAAGATAACTAAAATGATCATGTCCACTCTGCCATCCAGAGGTAGAGTGGACATGATCTTCACCACACAACAACTCCAAGAAAAATGCAGGGGTAGCAACAGCTGCTATTTATGGCTTTCTACAATCTCACTAAAGTCTTTGATTCATCAATCAGGAGGAACTGTGGAATACTCTCTACAAATTCTCCTGGTCATAAACAACTGTCACCATTTTGAGCATCTGGTCCACAATATAACGCGTGTGAAATTAACCAGTGGATCTCCAACAGAAGTGAAAAATGGTGTCAAACACGGCTGTGCCATTGCTCCACCATTTTTCTCAATCTTTTATGCTATATCATTGCATTTCAGCTCCAGAGGGGGAGAAGCTAACCTTCAGAACTAATGGGAAGCTGTTCAACCTACAGTGATTACACTCCAAAACCAAGCATACCCAGACCTCAGTAGGTGAGCTGCAGTATGCAGATGACCATTGTGTTTGTCCACATTTAACGGCCAAGCTTCAAGTTATCACTGATGGTTTCACTAAAGCTTACAAGAGAATGGGCCTTACAATCAAAATCCACAAAAAATAGGTCCTCTACCAACCCGTCTCTGCTGCACCATCCTCTCCTCCAACAACAATAACAGTTTATTATAAGACCTGGAAAACATGGATCACTTCCTTTACCTCAGAACCCACTTCTCAGCCAATGATAAAATTCACCACTGCCATCAATGAACCAGCATACCTTTTGGTCGATTCAGGAAAAGGGTATTTAAAGATCAAGCAGACTCTCAGTTGACTACATTCAGCAACCTAGTTGCTCAAATGCCCAACAGCATTCTCTTGAAATAGTCTGTTTCAAGCTTTGTCCTGGGAAGACATCATCAGGCAGATAAAAGAAATGATTCAAGGATGTGGTCAAAGCCTCTTTGAAGAAATGTAAGATCTCCACTGAATCTTGGGAATCTCTGGTGACTTAAAGTGGTGAATGAGCATGTATTCAGAACCTCAAGGTCATGCACTGAGAGCACACTACCCCACAAACTACCCAGTTATCCACCCCATCAGCTACTTCCTATCCCATCTATGGAAAAGTCTTCAGTTCCCACTTCGGGATTTTTATCTTCTCTGGAATGGAAGTAAGTCACCCTCTGTCCCAAGGGACTGCACAAGAAGAAATATAATTGCAGTAAGACATCCTGGCTCCTGGACTCAAAACTTCTTGCAATGAAGGTCAACATACCATTTGCCTTCTTATCTGCTGGGTACACCTGCAAATTGCTTTCAGCGATAGCCAGGTCTACTTGAGCATTAACTCTTCCTGATTTTTCATCATTTAAATAATACTCTGGCTTTAGGTTATACTAACAAAAATGAATCACTTCAGATTTATCCACTTCATACTGCATCTGCCATATATGTGTTCACTTAATCAAATTATCTAAATCACCTTGAAGGTTCTTCACATCTTCCTCACAACCCCACCCATCTTCTTGACATTGGCAAACTTAATTTGGTTTCCTCATCCAAATCATTGTTATATAGTGATTAGTTGCAGCCCAGGCACTGAACTCCACAGTTCCTCACTAGTTACCACCCGCCACCCTAAAACCACCTGCTCTGTCTCCTGTCAAACAATTTGTAATCCATGCTAGTAAACACCAATCCCATATGCTTTAATTTTTCACATTAATCTCTTATGTGGGACTTTATCAAAGGCCTTCTGAAAATCCAAATACACCTATTCCAATAATTAACTTTTCTACCAGTTACATTCCCAAAAAACTCCAGCAGATTTACCAGACACAACTTCCCTTTCATAAATGTATGATGAATTTGTCCATTCCCATTAATACTTTGAGTGCATTGTTATTTCATAATAACGGACTCCAGTATTTTTCCTATTGCTTATACAGGTGACCCCCATGTCACAGGGGACGGGTGTTCCTTCCACATGGTCCATATCCATAACGTGAAATTGCAACATCTGTATGTGTCAAGAAATGTAAGTTGCAAGAAATATTATTTATTTTTTCCAACATTAATTCCATGAAAGCAAATTTTAATTCTGTATCTCAAATTTTTGGGTAGCGATTTGTGAATTCTGCAAGGGTGAATTTCTGTTATCTGAACGGCTATAACACAGAGGTCAGGTGCATTTAAGTTAACTGTTTTCTCTCTCCCCCTTTTTCAAATACTAAAGTTAAGATTGCCAACCTCCAATCTGAGCCATAACTGATAGAAGTTTGCAAAGTGTAACCAATGTATCCACTATTTCCACAGCTGCCTCTTTAAGTACTGTGGGATGCAGGTTATCAGACCCTGAGGATTTTAATCTCATTAATTTTTTTCAACACTATTTTTGTTTAATAATAGTAATTTACTTTACTTTCTCCTCTTCTTTGGACTCTTGGTTCCCTAGCATTTCTGGGAAGTTATTTGTATCCTCTTTCATGAAGATCAGACAAAAGTATTTTTTGCTTAGTCTACAAGTGTAAATTAGGAAAAATTGTTTCCAAGGGCAGAAAGATCAGAAATGAGATGACACTGACATAGGATGGTTGCTTTTAGTTCTTTGCCAATACCTGTAATATACAAAGCTGCAAACCCCAAAGCTGAGAAACAGAAACAATCAAATGTTCTAAAATATCAAATGTAACTCTTTATTCAAAAAGGGAGAGAGACAGAAAGCAGGAAACTACACACCACATAGCTTAACATCAGTTGGGGGAAAATATTAGAA
>JAUZTB010000011.1:61523998-61545478 GCA_034780895.1 Rhynchobatus australiae
CTAATTTCAAATAGCAGGAAAGAAGTTGTAAAAATCCCACTCACAAAGGATTAGGTCTTAGGGGAACTTACAGGAAGGAAGGCAAACAAATCACCAGGACCCAAATGCTTGCATCCAAGATTTTAAAGGAAGTGGCTACAGATACTGCTCTTAAATACGCTCATTATTAAAATGTTGTCAGAACCTACTAAATTCAGGGAGGGTACCAGATGAATGGAAAACAGCCAAAGTGACCTCCTTGTTCAAAGGAAGACAAAAGCATGAAACAAAAAGTCAATTTGTTTGACATCTATTCAAAATGCTAGAGTCAAAGATCAAGGAGAAAAACTAATCATTTAGGAAAGTTGAACTAATCAACCCTAGTCAACATGGTTTTATAAAAGATAAGTCATTTTTGACAAACTTGCTCAAATTTTTTGAACATGTGACAGGAAGAGTTGATAGAAGAGAACTTGTTGATATGGTGTATTTAGAGTTCCAAAGGGTATTTAACAAAGTGCCATATAATTGGCTGGTACATAAATTAAGAGCCTATGCTTTGGCAGGAAGTGTGCTTGCATGGCCTGAAAATTGGCTGTCTCATAGAAAACAGGGAATTGGAGTACATGGGACCTTTTCAGGCTGGTGGGGTGCATTTAGTGGAGTACCCCAGAGATCAGTTCTTGGCCTTCAATTGTTTATTATTTACATTAATGACCTGGAGGAGGGATTGAAATGCAAGGTTTCCGAGTTTGCTGATGAAAAGAAGTAGGTGAAAGGGCATGTTGCGATTCTGCAAAAGGATTCAAATAGCTTGAGGGACTGGGAGAAAACCTGACAAAGGGAGTTTAACATGGGAATGTGTGAGGTCATGAACTTTGCAAAGAGGAATCAAAGGGCAGATTATTATCTAAAGGGAGAGAGGCTACAAATAATTGAAGGTCAGAAGGATTTAGGTACTCTGGCGTATGAATCACAAAGAGTTAGCAGACAGGTCCAACAAGTAGTTAAGAAGGCAAATGGTATCTTGGCCTTTATTACAATGGGGTTGGAATTTAAGATTAGGAAGATTTTGTTACAGTTGTACAGGGTGTTGGTGAGGCCACACTTGGAATACTGTGCATAGTTCTAGTCCCCTTACCTAAAAAAGGGTACAGCACCTTAGAGGCCGTCCAAAGAAGATTTACTGGATTAATTCCTGAACACCTAGACAACAGCAAAACATACATCAGGCTGCTGGTTTTCGATTACAGCTCAGTGTTCAACACCATCATCCTCTCAGTAATAATCAACAAGCTTCAAAACCTGGGCCTCTGTACCTCCCACTGCAACTGGATCCTCAACTTCCTTATCAGGAGACCACAGTCAGTGTGGATCAGTAGTAACATGTCCTCCTCGCTGACACTTGCACAAGCGCACCTCAAGGATGTGTGCTTAACCCACTGCTCTACTCTCTCTACACTCATCACTGTGTAGCTAGCCACAGATCAAATGGCATCTGTAAATTTGCCGATGACATCTCTGTTGTTCGCAGAATCTCAGATGGCGATGAGGAGGTGTACAGGAGTGAGATAGATCAGCTGGTTGAGTGGTGTCACAACAACAATCTTTCACTTAATGTCAGCAAGACCAAGGAATTGATTGTGGACTTCAGGAAGGGGAAGTCAAGAGAAAACTTGCCAGTCCTCATTGAGGGGTCGGCGGTGGAAAGGGTGAGCAGCTTCAAGTTCCCGGGTTTCAACATCTCAGAGGATCTACCTTGGGCCCAACACATTGATGCAGAAGTCATGCCAGTGGCTCTACTTCATTAGGAGTTTGAGGAGATTTGGTATGTCACCAAAGACTCTCGCAAATTTCTACAGATGGATGGTGGAGAGCATTCTGACTGGTTCCATCACCACCTGGTATGGAGGCTCCAATGCACAGGATTGAAAGAAGCTGCAGAGGGTTGTAGACTCAGTCAGCTCCATCACGGGCACAACTATCCCCCACCACTGAGGACACCTTCAAGAGTTGGTGCCTCAAGAAGGCAGTATCCATCATTAAGGACCCTCACCATCTGGGACATGCCCTCTTCATGTTACTACCATTGGGGAGGAGGCACAGGAACCTGAATATCCACATTCAATGTTTTAGGAACAGCTTCTTCCCCTCCACCATCAGATTTCTGAACTGTCCATGAACCCATGAAACACTACCCTGTTATTCCTCTTTTGCACTATTTATTTATTTTTGTAACTTACAGGAATTTTTATGTCATGCACTGTACTGCAGCCACAAAACAACAAATTTCACAATGTGTCAGTGATAATAAACCTGATTCTGATTCTAATTCTGAAGAAGGGGTTGTCCTATTAAGAGAGTTTAGGTTTGTATTCCTTGGAGTTCAGAATGAGGGGTGACCTTATTCAAACATAAGAGGTCCTAAGGGGTCTTTCCAAATCAGGACAGTATGTGACTTGGAGGGGAACCTGCAGCTGGTGATGTTCCTTCATTCCTGCTACCTTTGTTCTTCTTGGTTGTGGAGGTTGCAATCTGGGTGAGCAAATGCAGAACAAGTTGTAGATTGCACACATTGAAAGGAATGAACATATCAGGTGGTGGCTGGTGTGCTAAACGAGCATTATGAATGCCACAAGAAGTCCAAATCTAATACATGTATGAACATTGATGTTATATATTAATCTGTACTGATTTGAAAACTAATAAAAAAGATTGAAAAAAGAAGTTCAGATCTGCTTCACTACCACTGTTTTGGAGATCTCCAGGCTCTCCAAGTTATTCAACCAACATCCCCTCTTAAATGAGGGGAAGTTTTTCCAACCAAATATAGGGAGACTAAAAGCCAATGTCTGACAAATTCTGTTCAAATGGGCCTCTTGCTCTCCCTGGCAAACGTCTGAGAGAAAGGTAGAGAAAGGTATGAAACACTGGTATCATACTTGACCCCAAGATGAACTTTGCAGCACAAGTCATACAACACTGTATAACTTCTCCAAGCTATTGTGGCCTCTGGTTATCTCTAACTGAAACCTTTAATCATGGTTTTGTAAACTCTATGCCTGATTATTACAACATTCTCCTTGCTGGCTTCTCTTGTTTTAATTTCCGGAAACCTCAAGTCACCCAAAATTCTATTGCTTGTGTCTTAACTCACACTCATGCCACTCACCAATCACTCTCATGCTTGCTGACTTGCAATGTTTAGAGCTCAAGCAATTTTAAAATTGTCAACCTTAATTTATAATCCACACCCTTTGGCCAACCTGCCAAATATTTCCAGTACTTTTGATTTTTATTTCTACCTGCACTAATCCTCTGAATAGTATCACCCCTTCTGAGCTCTGTTATCTCTCCCAGCCCTACAACCTTCTGAGATAACTGCTGTTCCTTAAAGATCCTCAACTATAATCTGTGCTGGTTCTGTCTTCAGTTGACAGGGCCTTAAGCTCAAGACCTTCCTCTTAATCTATCCACCTCTCAATCTATCTTTCCTCCACATTGAGAAATGAACATTCCCACACTCCACACTCATATGAACATCGAGTGTCCTTCTTACGCACTGAAATAGTATGGTAATGTTGAAGATAGGCTTAACCCAGAGCAGTGGGATATTACACCCATACCAGCTCATTTTTTCCAGTAACACTCCAGGTGACATCGACAGTAGGACACTGTTCCAAATTGTCTCCAGCATAATTTTCAACCTCACAGATATGAGAAAGAATACTTCTCACTCTTCTCAAAACAACAATCATCTTTTACTAAAACCAAAATATTACAAATGCTGAAGATCTGAAATGAAGACAGAAGATGCTGTAAATATTCAGTGTCAGGAAGAATCTGCAGAATAAGAAACAGCATTAATACTTCAGGATGGTGATTTTTCACCAGTCTGAGACATTAATTCTTTTTCTCTCTCCACACCCTTTGGCTGATCTGTCAAGTATTTCCAGCACTTTTGATTTTTATTTCAACCTTTACTAATCCTCTTTCCCCTGAAGCTGTTCACTATATAAGGCCATCACTCAAACTGTGGTCTGTGTCCTCCTACAATCTCAGCTGCACGTTCACACATGTGCCTGGACTCCTTTTCTCTGCTTAAGATCACTGTCACCCACAGCTTTCCAATTTCAGATACCAGTGTACAATTTTAGAAGTGATTTTTGAAATCTATAGACTTAAAAGATATCATTGCTGGAAAAGTTTTTAAAATTTGGGCAAAGCTCAAGCAACAGTTGTATTTAGTTGAAATTTGCAAGATTTCTGTTATTTAGCTTTTTTATTTTCCCCTATCCTACCCCATTCATGCTCATTTAGTCCTGCTAATTTACCAAGTCCTGCAGTGAAGATTCCAGATATTAACATAACACATCAACATTATCTGCCTTGCTAACCAGGTGCTGTGGTAGGGAATCTCAGCAAGTCCCTCATTTACTGCTGGAGTCTATGTTCAGCCCAGTAGCGAATAAACTGACTGGTTTTGCATTCCAAAACTATCAGTAAAGAGGGTTAATATTCTCCACGGAATTAACAACATATGCCAGCAACGTCCAGCGCAAAGCAAACCTCCAAGGAGGTTCTGAAATTTAAAGTGGTCATTTTGGACACAATGACAACAACAGGAATGGTTTTATAAAAAGTAAATAAAAAAATAATTTTAAAAGATATGTGATTCATGGCAGGTTTTACATAGACCGACATATATAAGTTGTTGATCGGAAACTCAAGGAGAAAGGAACACTTTTCAGACTGGGCATAACCTGGACCTGAATTGCAGCCAGAGTACAACTTCACTCTGACATTTTAAAATTTACATTACAGGAATACAGGCTGTACTGAAGTCACTGCACAAACATTTCACATCAGGTTTAAAAGTGCAGGAAGACAACAGAAAGCACATCTTAAAGTTAAACTTAAATCATTTGCTAACCTGCCTTAATCTTTCTCAGGTGTTAACAGGCATTTTCTGCAATTTCTCTTCTTATTCATGCATTTTCTTGTTGTAAAAATTCATATTTTAAAACTAATCATCAAACTTAATTTGCATTTATGTTGTGATCAAAATCATTCATGAATGAGTTTGAGTTCCTTATCATCTACCCTCCTCCAGTTTACACATTATCACTCAGTTATTACGCAGAGGAATCTGAGTGTGCACAAATCCTTAGCCCATAATTATTTCTAATTATTACTATTGGGTTTCAAGATTTTCACTTAGCATTCGGTAGTTTTCAGGAATTATTATTCAATTACATTTCTTTCCAAACGTACTGCTGCAGCAATGTGTTTTGTTTACAGAAATGTGTACAGGAGTGCACGTGGTGACAGTGGGGGAGAAACTGGCTTCAATTACAATGAGTGGAACCATCAAGGCTGTTTGCTAAGAGGTTAGTCTAGGGTTGATTGAAATTGTATTATATAGGTCAGCTTCTAGCTCCTATTCACCAACTTGATTTTCCGTAAGACAGAGGCTTGACCAATTTCAATTCAGACTGTGAGTCTAACCTTGGAATAGTTCCATAAATCGGTCCTGAAACAGAATAAAAATGTGAAAGTGGAAGGTGGGTGAGTGGTGACAGTGAGCAGGCCGCTTTCTGCAGTAACTCTGTATTTCACCCAGCTTCACTGAACTTACACTAACAAAAGGTTTTGGTCAACCTTTGGGTATACTTTGGCTCCTGGCTGCTTAGAGTGGTCTACACTAGAGCAGTCCTGCATTCTCTATTCCTGTTTGAAGATTCAGTTTGTGTTGGGATTCCTACTCAGATTTCTGAGGCAAGATTCCTTCCAGTTGCTGCCAGTGTTTGGTCCTGAGGAAGTATCCTGACTCCAGTCCTGTATTGGTGTGCTGCATTTGGGTTCTCTGTGAGCTTGCTCTTTGCTCAACATTGTGACACAATTTGGATGGGTATGTAGGTGGCATGGTTGTTTGAAGATGACACCAAAATTGGTAGTATAGTGGACAGTGAAAAATGTGATCTAAGATTACAACAGGATCTAGATCAACCGGAAAAGTGGGCCACAGAATGGTGGATAGAATTTAACTTGGACAACAGTGAATTGTTGCAGTTTGGTAAGTTAAACCATAGAGCACTTACATAATAAACCAACTAGAGTAAACCAGGGCCCTGGAGAGTTCTGTAGAACAGAGATACCTTGGAGTATAAGTACATAGTTCCCTGAAAGTGGCAAAAGAGGTAGACAGGGTGGTGAAGAAGACGTTTGGCATGCTTGCTTCATTGGTCAGGGCATTGAGTACAAGAGTTGTGACATCATGCTACAGCTGTACAAGACATTGGTGAGAGGGCACTTGGAGTATTGTGGCAGTTCTGACTGCCTAGCTAGAGGAAGGATGTCATTAAGCTGGAAAGTGAGCAGAAAAGATTCACAAGGATGTTACTGGGTCTGGAGGGTTTGAATAGTAAGGAGAAGCTGGTTAGGGTGGGGTTTTCCCCCTGGAGCATAGGAGGCAGAAGTGTAATCTTATGGACGTATATAAAATCATGAGGGACATAGGTAAGGTGAATGGTCACACAGTCAGGGAGTCTAAATCCTGGGAAAGAAGGCATAGGTTTAGGCTGTGATGGGAAAGATCGAAAGGGGGCCAGATGGGCAAGGTTTTCACACAAAGTGTGGTGGGTATATGGAACAAGTTGCCAGAGAAGAGGTGGAGGAGGGTACAATTACAACATTTAAAAGATATTTAAACAGGTAAATGGCTATGGGCCAAATGCAGGCAAATGGGACTTGCTCAGATAAGGTGAGTTGGGCCAAAGGGCCTAGTTCCTGAGTTGTATAGCATAGAACCAGGTTCTTTGGCCCAACCTGTCCATGATGACCATGATGCCTATTTATACTGATCCCATTAGCCTGTATTAGGCCTGTACCCTCTGCTCCTTTCCCATCCAATTACTGTGTCTAAATGTTTATTAAAAAGCTGTAGTTGTATGTGCCTACCACTACCTCTGGCAGCTAGTTCCATATAACCAATACCCTCTGTGTGAAATACTTTAAAATATTGAAGTCTAACTGAATAGGTTTGGTGCTGTTGCAGGGAACTCCAAAACAATTCAGCCAGTTACATATTCGCATTTATATTTACTCAAAAATAAATTTTACAGCCTTGCCTTAATTGTTCTTGAAAATACATCTTCTCTGAGATTGCTTGAAACAGTTAGTAATTTTATATTGATCCCTAGCACACGATATTTTGTGTTTTTGGCAACGTGCTGACGTTAAAGTGAGTCAGTGATGCTAATGTTGTCTGAAGCTATTTGTACAGATTTCACTGACTGGCAAAACAACCAACAAAGTTCACAACAGGGGTCCACAAAAGGCAGAAACTGGTTTGGTAAAATGGTGCCCCTAAAGTTCCCCTGACTTTATAAGCACTTTCTATTCTGTCTCACAGTGCGTAAGATTATTGAATCTTCTACAAAACTGCTGCAAAAAAAGTAATTTAACAATTTCAATTTTCCTGCCTGAATTTTACTGCCACTTATCGTCTGTTATAGCTTCCTCATTAAGTCCTTTTTGGACAATGTTGCATGGGTCATTTGCATTTCCTGACACCCTAAATTACACCCCTAAATCTGTTGAAAATTTTCTAAACTCATTCAGGTGCTCTTCATCTTTTTTATAAAGTGAAGGTTGATTAAAACAAGGTGCAACCTGACAGAATATGATGGAAATCAAAACAAATTCTCCTCTACTCTAGATCTGTCATTACTCCATCTTACCAGTGAATGAATTATGTGAAAATGATGCAAGAGTATGGGATATTAAAATCAGTTATCCAAAACCCAAAATAATGAAAGGGATAAAATGTATCAGTTTCAAATATCTGCAATTACTATATATATATGAACAACATTGCTTTAAAACAGACTTAATGCATGATCCTTGAAGATGGAGGAGTTGGGGGAATTTCTGTAGTTGACATATTGGCACCAACATTCAAAGACAAATGCAGATGACAATGATGAATTGGAACGTTGAAGCTTACGCCATGTTGCATTGCCTTCCAGACAGTCCTCTGGAGAGCCAGAGGAAGATGCATGGAACAGAAAGAAAAAGAGATTTTAGTGGAAAAAAGCTCCTTCAATTTTTCTAACTAGAGTCCTAACAAAATTATACTTCTGACATATTGTTATTCCCATATATTCATGATTTTTGCAACACATTATTATTAGTTTGACTTCACGCCACCAATCTCACTGTCATTCTGGATAAAAAACAAAATCATTGTACATTGTGATGCAGCAAGGAAACAAAAGGTATTTATTTACAATCTCAGTACTTGAGTTGTCTGACTCGGTCTCCTGCTGGAGGTCAGGTATAAATGTGATGTAACAATACACACAATCAGGAATTAGATTCAAATCACTATCCCTGATGGAGGCTGGACAATACTCATTCAAGTTTGCATCCTGCTGATGGCTTAATTTTGCATAATGACAATCTGTGCCTGAGTTAATCAGGAAGTCTGATTTTTATACACAATCCTCTAATAAAAATCACCCATACTTGAATGATCCAAATGAAAAATGAAAACCCAAATGAAAACATTACAGTAATCAGCTTTCATTTTCCAGAGACAATGGCTGCGATTTCTACTGGGATGAAAAGTGGGGTGAAGCAGAGGGGCAGCCGGAGATTCAGGCAGGAAACCTTGAAGATGGTTTACCTCAAAGGATATGGAGTTTTACCTTAATCTACTGCATGTGTCTTGAGAGCTGCCAAGTTCCTTGTCTGGAATAAAGCATAATTTGTCTTTACTTCCCTTTAATCAAAGAGAACAGAAGATCAGGTAGATCTAATACTGACCTTTGACCTCAAAGGGCATGATAACCTTCTTTCCAACCCCAAATAATGAGGAACCTAATTCCAGGATGGTGGAAGCTTAAACTGGGGAGTGGGTGGATCGAGGGTGGTAAGGGAGGCAATATATGTAGCAAATGTGGGGAATATGGTGCTGGTGGGGAAGTCTGGGGTGTCATGGGAAGACCCTCCCACTCTTCCTCATCTATGAGGAACACTGTGAAAGTACTTACCAACTCTCTGAAGTTGTTCTTACTCTGCATTAAATGCAGATTGTTTCAAGGCCTTGGAAACTCTTCTGCTTTCAGTTAAATCTGCAATGCAGGTTAAATCAGATGCTCTTGGACATTTTAGCATATTTAACGTGCCAACCCAATTCCTGGGAACAATTAGTTGTCTGCTTCTTTTCTAGCCTCAGTGAAACTCAAATTTAAACTTTCATCTGCTCCCAAATCTTATCAGTCAAGCATTAATATTATCTTCCACATTTTTATTATTGGGAGTCTTGAACAAGAGGACACTGTTACAAGATAAGAGGCAGTTATTTAGAACAGAAGTATATAGGAATTTATCTGAAATTTTCCACCCTGGAGGATTATGGAGGTGAACTCACTGGAGGCATTTCAGGAGGGGACAGACAAGTATTCATTGAAACAGTGCTGCCAGCTCTATCAAGGTTCCACGACCAGACACATCTTCCACTCTCCTCCCATTTCAGCATTTCAAAGGGATCATTCTCTCAGATTCTCTGGTCCACTCTGCTGTCCCTACCTCCCAATTCTCTTATGGCACTTTCCCATTCAAATACAGGAGATATAACACCTGTCTTCCACTTCTTCCCTTCCCACAGTCCAGTAACCCAAACAATCCGTCCAGGCAAGGCAGTGATTCACTTGCACTTTTTCCAATCGAGTGCACTGCATTCGGTGTTCACAGTGTGGCTTCCTCTACAATGGAGACACCAAACATAGATTGTGTTCAATCCTCATAATGACCTAAGCTTCCATTCTTCTGCCACTTTAATTCACCATCCCACTCTCAGTTCGACCATCCTGTCTATGACCTTCCACCTTGTTACATTATGGCCCAATGCAAGCTTGAGGAACAACACCCAAATGGCCATATTGCAGCCTCCACAACTCAAATATCAAATTCTCCAACTTCAGGTAACTTGCTCTTTCTTTCTGTCTGTATCGGAATTGGCCATTTCTGCCTGTCATCATTTTGGCTGAGTTTTTCTCTTTCTGTTGGTACTTGCATATCCCAGAGCCTTGTTACTAACAGTGCATTTACATAATCCACTTAAGTGCCACGGATCAAATCAACTTCCAGAAAATAATCCAAACAAACAAAAAATGAGATTAAATACTAATAACCTCTTCTGAAATATTAACCATATGATTTTTTTTGCTTTTAAGATAAATCTTTTTCATCTGCCCCAAAAAATAGAAAGAATTCAGTGATGATCAAAGTCTTCATTATAACTTTTTTTAAAATGCTTTGCACACTCCTCAGCTTCCATTACTAAATACATAATATCAGCAAGCATGATAAACAATACTGCTCTTTGAATCAGTATCACCAAATTTATATAATGATGGGATACCACTTGTACTGAATATGCTGCAGATCCTTCTGAACATGGTCTTGCCTGCTGATGTGCACAATTTTATGGTGCAGACATAGTGGAGGTATTTTCTATTTCTTTGCAAACAGAAATGAGCTTACTAAGCACTCTCATCTGTGCGCTGTACCCTATTTGAATTGCCTGGTCCTGGGATAAAGTATTTTCCCCCAATAAGTGAGAGGTTTTACATTATGAAAAGAAGTATTTTGGATGGACAGTATAAGCCAATATTGCCATGCTGGAATATCTCAAGAATGAATAATATCATCAACATCAAGAACTATCAGATTGGTTTACTTTTAAAAGTAATTTCTCTTCTCTAATCTGACTCAATACTGTGAAACATTTTAAAGCTCTTTATCACATGAGATAGTTGCAGTAACACAATCTAAGTGATTACAAAAATGGATGGAAAATTGCTCAGTACTCCACATTTCCCTCCCAATGTGAGTAATACAGCAACTATTCAGAGTGGGATGCTGCATGAACACCTCTTTCCTCAAAACTCGCAAATCTAATGTGAACTCAAACCGATGAAAGAAAATGCATTTAAAATGACCAGCTGAAATACAGAGTGAATGAACCAAATCAATCATTCCCTGAGGTCTCTTACATTCTGCTTAAATCCAAGCAATCTGGTTCCCATGATGCAATACCAAGAAGTAGTTGAGTTCCCTGGATGTGTAAAGGCTTTAGCCCAGCAGGAGGTACAGAAGCCTGAAGTCCCACAACACCAGGTTCAAGGACGGCTACTTCCTTTCAACCATTTTGTTTTTGAACCAACCAACAAAACCCTAATCACTACAATTTAGCAACACTATGACCACTTTGATCACATTGCACTAAAATGCAACTTGTCTTTTGTTTTGTTCTAATCGTGTTCTTTCTTGTGAAAATTGTGTATAATTTATGTTTAATTTATGTTTTTCTGTGAATGCTGCTTATATGATGCTAAGTGCCTGTAATGCTGCTGCAAGTAAGTTTCTAATTGCACTTGTGCATACATGTACTTGTGCATATGGCAATAAAATCTGACTTTGACCTTGAGCCAATACTGCAGCTGTGAAACTGAGGATCAGTGTACCAATCCTACTGCACCAAAGTCCTTTTCATTTGTACATTGTCTTGCCCACTCTTGGCTCCTAGCTGCCAAATGGCTTATTTGAGATGTTGATGATTGGCAAAGTGTTTTTTATGTGATTGGTAGATGAGTGCACTAATATAACCTTAGAAATCTCTGCAATAATTAAAGCATCCAAGTAACAAGAAGCACTCCTGCAGTGAACTACCTTGTCAGTTTCCACCTTGTCCTCCTCTTCTCCATCCTCAGAATTTCCAGAGGAGTGCTGAAGAGAGTGCAGAGGAGATTCACCACGATGTTGTGTGGGATGGAGCGTTTCAGTAATGAGAGATTGAAGATGCTGGGTCTGTTTTCCTTGGAGGGGACTAGGTTGTGGGGTGGGGGGGCTGAAGAACATGTCTGAGGTACATAAACTTATGATGGCTAGGGATAGATGAGGTAGACTGCAAGAAACTATTTCCCATATCAGAGGTAGATAAAACTAGAGGACAAAGATTTAGGGAAGGTGCAAGAGGTTAAGATGTGATCTGAGAGGGACCCTTTCCACCCAGAGAGTGGTGAATACCTGAGAGAGTGTTGCTGGCAGCAATTAAAAAGTACCTAGACAAGCACTTGAATCACCAGGGGACAGAAGGCTACGGGCCAAGTGCCAGAGGATGCAGTTAATTGCGGATGGATCCCCACTGTATTGACATAGTGGGCTGAATAGTCTGTTTCCATGCCGTATGACTCTTTGACTATGACCCTCCTGGTGGTCCAGTCTCACTGCTGGGATGAGCTGTGCAGAACACAACATACAACATCCATTTTGGAAATCCTGACTGATGTGCACTGAAACTATTTCAAAGGCTTCAAGAGTATATTAAGCATGCTTAATTTATTTTATATTTCATTGTTTAATAGGCTACTGTTCATTTGCGTATTCATTGTTTGGACCAGAGAGTCATTCTTTAGGTTTCTGAGAGGTATTGTTGGCTGCATTTTAAGTGTGCACTCTTTGTCTCTAAGTAGCCTGCTGCTAACTGTGTTCCCAGGAGCAAAATGCTTGTGAGGGTGCACTGCTGCAGAATTAATGCATCATGGCACCTGTGTAGAATTCTTAAGAAGAGCCATACAAAGATCTTTTTTATGGCTGCACACTGGCTACATAGCAATGGTGTGGAAGTCTTTGTGTGTGATGAGCATTCTTGGCCACAAGTTCGCAGTCAATCACATCCTACACTCGCAGTAAGCCAGCCAGAGCCGGAAACCCAATTCTCAATTCCTCTTGACTGCCATCATTGCAAACAAAGCTGACATAATTGTAGATTCTGGCAAAGAAACCATCAGCCAAATTTCTTCTGCATTTGGAGACCCAGGAGACTGCAGTTGCTGGGATCTGGAGTGGTAAACACCTACTGTGTTCCTCTCAGTTTGTTTTTTTCTTATGCATTTGTCTGCCACCAAATGCAACAACCTCAAAAGGATATAGATGCAAAAAAGCTGTCAGTAAGATCTTTGACAGCCACTGTTGATGCATATCCAACAGGAATATTTCCCCGACATGACTGCTGTTACCACAAGTTCACTCCAATTATAATATGTTGAAAGTTAAGACAACTTTCCAGGGGGGGTTGATATCATGCCGTCTAACAAACTACTGTGAAGTGTGGAAATCAATGGATTAGAGGTGCCATCCTGATGCTCAATGTCATTGGTTTAAATCTTCTCTCCATGTTCTCCCAAATCCACGTGTCCATATGATTTGATATTTAGTCCAGATTTACAACTGAGTTAAGCTGATGAATAGGACATAAACTGAATTTTTGGCAATAAACAGGCAACGATTCTGCAAAATAGCTCATAAAACTAGTTATTTCAAATTAGTTGCAAAGTGGCATTAAAATGGAATGCACTTCACAAATGATAGAACTTAATGTTAGGGATTAAATAAATGTTCCTGTGCAGACTCATCAGGAGCTTAAATTTCAATATACAAATGGCATCCTAGATATTTGAAATTACCAAGATCTTAAAGAAATGTAGAGTCATAGAGTTGTGCAGCAGAGGAAGAGGCCCTTTGGCCCACAATGTTCATCGTGACCATTGCACTTAGCTATACAGGTTCCATTTACCCACATTTGGTCCATAACCTTCTATACCTTGGCAATTCTACTGCTTGTCTAGGTGCCACCACTTCATCAGGCTGTGCATTCCAGATTCTAACCACTCTGCATGAAAAAATTCTCCGTCAGATCCCCTCCAAACCTGCTGTACCTCATCTTATACCTTTGCCTTGTTTTAGACATCCTCACCAAGGGAAAAAGATTCTTACCATGTATCCTGCTTCTCCTCCTCATTTTATATATCTCTACCTGGTCATCCTTCAGGCTCCTCCACTCCAAGAAAAATAAATCCAACTTATCCAATCTCTCCATATAGCTGAAATGCTCCAACCCAGTCAACACCCAGGAATGTCCTCTGCACCCTCTCCAGGGCAGTCACACCCTTCCTATACTGTGGCAACCAGAACTTCATGCACTACTATATATTATTCCATGCCAGGGCTGATGAAGGCCAGCACCCCAGATGCCTGCTTTGCCACCCTGTCTCCATGTGTTGCCACTTGTAAGGATTTATGGATTTGGACCCTGATCCCTCTGTTCATCAACACTCCTTTGGGCTCTGCCATTCCACTGTGTATACCCTTCCTTTACTTGACCTTCCAAAATGTATCACTTTGCACTTGTCAGGACTAATTTCCATCTGCCATTGCGCACCCAACATTCCAGCTGATCTAAATCATGATATCACTTAAGACAAACCTTGCTATAACACCACAGATTTTTGTGTCATCTGCAAATATACTAATTACATCTCCTATATTCACATGCAAGGCACTGATGTATATCACAAATATCAAGGATCCCAGCCTGATCCTTGTGGTATACCCCAGGTCACAGACTTCCAATTAGAAAAGCAAATTAGAAATCCAATTTTGGATCCAATTTGCCAATTAGTAAAGGCCTTACTAAAGTCCATGTAGACAACATCGACTGCATCCCTCATATCAATACGCTTCTTTGCCTTCTCAAAATAAAGTTCAAATTCATGAGAACAAAGCCATGTGGACCATCCCTAATCCATGGCTGCCTTTCCAAGTGTAAATAAATGCTGTCCCTGAGAAATGTTTCCAATTATTTCCCCATCACTGGCCCATAGTTGCCTGGCTTATCCCTGCGGCCATTCTTGAATAGAAGAACTACATTTGCTATCCCAGTCTTTTGGTACCTTGCACGTGGTAAGCAAAGACGTAAAAATCTGTCAAAGCCCCAGAAATTTCTTTCCTTGCCTCCGATAGCAGTCTGAGATACATCTCATCAGGCCTTAATATGTTTGGATCCCACAAAAATATACTCAATTGCTCTCTAACTGTGCCAGAATTCCCCAGTCGGCATCTGAGTCATAACCATGTAAAACTGAAAAGAGATGAAGCCAACATTAACAGGTATTTGAACTCACCCCCCATGATTATACTATTCAATGCTTTCTTTCCTCTTCTTGGTTTGGAACAATTTGCAATAAGTTATGAAGATGAGCTATGTGGCAATTGTTCCAATTAAACTGCGTTGTTCCCATCACCTTCCATTTTGTCAACACTTCTTCCTTCTCAGAACTTCTGTGCACTGGACATTTGGAAGCTCGGGGATTGGGGTGGAGGGAGGAGGGGACAGAGTGATCAGAATTACCTTGACTCTGCCTGAATACTCAACGTCAGCCAAAGGTGGTGGGGAAGATATGAAAATATCTCATTTCCATTGCCCTATGAACATCATGGCAGCTACTTTCAAATACAGAATGACATGGATTGCACATTGTTCAAATCCATTCACAAATCCTTAGCAAATGAATCAGAGTTCCTGCCAGCATGCAACAAGGCCTACACAACATTAGGTAGGGGCTCAAAAAGAGCAAACAACATGTGCACCACAGAGGACATAAATAATTATCCTAAACATGAATGCAACAATCTACCCTTGACATTCACTGGCACCCCTTCACCCCTTATCGACATCCTGGGTCACTATTAAGCAAAACTCATCTGGCCCAGGTGTCCAGAAGAGCTGGTCAGAGGTTGATTAATTCATTTCCTGATATCTCAAAGCCTCTGCTCAGTCCACAGGGTACAAGTCAGGAGTGTACAGGAATGCTCTTTATTTGCCTGGATGAGACCAGCTCCAACAACGTTTAAGGAATTCAATATCATCCAGGATAAAGTAAACTACATGAATTAAGAGCAGGACTAGGCCAATAGAATTCTCAAACCTTTTCCACCAATCAATAAAATTGTGACTGTAATGTCAAATCTGGATTCTGAATGTCCCAAGTAATCTATTACCCCCACTCCCCTTGCTTGTCAAGAATTTATTTACTTTTGCCTTAAAAATATTCAAATACTCCATCTCCACAGCCCTCCAGGGGCAGGCACAGTAGTGTAGCAGTTAGCGTAATGCCATTACAGTGCCAGAGACCTGGGTTCAATTCTGGCCCATGTCCGTAAGGAGTTTGTACATTCTCCCTGTGACTGCATGGGTTTCCTCCAGGTGCTCTGGTTTCCTCCTACATTACAAAGGCGTACGAGTTAGGAAGTTGTGGGCATGCTATGTTGGTGCAGTAAGCGTGGTGACACTTGCGGGCTGCCCCCCGAAGACTCCATGCAAAAGATGTATTTCACTGTGTGTTTTAATGTACACGTGACTAATAAAGGTATCTTATATTTGAGGAAGACAGTTCCAAAGACTCATTAGAGAAAGACAAAAATGCTTTCTTTCTATTATAAATGGGTGACCCCTTATTTTTTTTAAAAAACAGGGACTCGATCACTTGCACCTTATGTTTTAGATTCTTCCACATGAGGAATGTTCCTCCCCATACCATCCTGTCAAGGTCCACCAAAACCTTGTTGTGCCTGCATGGTATCCTCTCCGCCACCCAATGCCCCCACCCTTGGAGTATCGTAGCTGCAGTGTGTACCATCTTCCCCTCACAAAATGCACTACAGTTATAAGCCTAGATTTTTCCAATAGCATCTCACAAACCACACTTCTGCCACAAAGAACAACAACAGCTTCAGGCATAAGGGAACATCACCACCTGCAAATTTCCCTCCAAATCCTGACTTAGAAATTTATCACCACTCCTTATCCTCACTAGGTCGCAATTATGGGACTCCCTTCCCATTAGTGTTCTAGCAGTACCTTCACCCTAAGGACTGCAGCTCATCACCACTTCTTCAAATAAATATTGACCTTGCCAGTCTCAGCCAAGTAATGAAAAATGTTAGAACTGAAACCAAGTGCCTTGGCAGCCCTTTTCCCTCCATTTGACATATCGTGGCATACTCCAGGTGTATCGGTTATTGGCAGCGTTACTTCAATCTCTAATTTTAGGTTTAATTCTATGCCAGTAGAAGTCATTGTGCTATCAAGTAAACGAAGATACAATATAGGTTGACATGACAAAAACCCAAAGATGTTTTATACATTGACCTTTAGAGGAGCTGAACAATAAAACAATTAAAATTAGGATAAGATAATGGAGAGAATGTCCCAACCTAAGTCCTGTCAATCTAAACAGTCTCCATCAAGCCAATTTTAGGTGTTAATGCAGTGACTACAATAGTCTCAAAAAATAGATCTCTTTTTCTTGCTAAGATATAAATGTTTAGAAATTGGATCACATAGCACTGATTTTTCTCATTACCACATGATCCAAAATTGACTTTATTCCAAGTAAATTTTATTAGTTATCATTTCTGGGTAAAATTATGCTAATCATGAAATTGGCCAAGGCACTTCCAGTCACAATCCATGTCAGTACTTCTGAAGTTTTCCCATGACATTAATTGTCATGCAACACATGCTTGAATACTTTACAAAATAAATCAATGTTCCCAGGTCCAGAAAATGAATGATGCTGCACATTCACTCAAAACAAAACAAAAATGTGCTGTGGTTTTCATTTACATGCCATCTAAAAGTTCATGTGGGACACTTCACAAAGCAGTTCCAGAACTCACTGGTGACGGTTCAGACACAATAGGGCTTAATTTAACAAATGCTGTTTGGAGCAAGTAACTGGTGGGAAAGTTAAGTTACATTTGGCTCAATAATTACCACACAAGTACCATAAGCATGGGACTAGGTGTGGCAGGGTGATTCTAGGAAGGCAACTGAGCAGCCAACATAATCAGGAACCCCTCCCATCCTGGTCATTCTCTTTCCTCCCCTCTCCTGTAAGACAGAAGATACAAGAACTTGAAAGCACATACCACCAAACTCAAGGACAGCTTTTAACCCGCTGTTATCATATTCTTGAATGGATCTCTATACCTCACCATCAAGGACATCTTCAAGAGGTGGCATCCATGCTGCCGCAAAACAACAAATTCCACGTCATATGTCAGTGATAATAAACCTGATTCTGATTCTGAAGATGAATTCTCCCAAGCTACCTCATCGTAGCCCTTGCATTTTATTTGTTTACCAGCACTGCAATTTCTTTATAGCTGCAACACTATATTCTGCATTCTATTTTCTTTTTACTACCTCGATGTACTTAAATATGGCTTGATCTACCTGGATGGCACACAAAGTTTTCATTGTATCTTGGCATATGTGGCAATAATTAACCAATACCAAGAACTTCAGTGCATTTTGTGCATGATTCACTCTAGAAATAGTGTGCGGTTGCTGGGGGAATGAATGTTTAGGATGGTTCTTTTGTCTGGGATGGTGAACTTCTTGAAAGCAGCTGGTGATGTACTCATTTACACAAGTGGAGAGTATTCCATCACACTCCTCACTTGTGCCTTGTAAATGATAGAAAAGGTTATGCTACAGGCAGCATTTTAGTGCACCAAAAACAGCCCAATCCAATTCTTAAGCAAATATATGAATATATGTGAATACACTGTGCTACTAAAATACTCAAAGATCATTTTGAGGCAATAACCATACCAAACAGTTTCAATGAAGTACTTAGCATTGTCCAAAGTTTATAATGAACACTTGAGATCACAGAGTACACACTAATGGATTATCATCATCTAATAATTTCAGCTCAAAGTATAACCCCCAAAGTATTACTAGAAATCAATGCCAATGATTTTCCTTTAATCAATAATCCTTGTATAATTTTATAATCACCATAACTTTGTTAAAAGAAATGGTGCTCTGATATGCATTATGAACAAAAATTTGTTTGCACAATTTGGCCAGGTTCACTTCTTCTGATCCCACTGGATAATAATGTTACAATGTAGTCTCATGAGCCCATAAATAAGCCAGAAGCTATCTGCAGTACAAAACTGTCTTAAATTAGGTCACATAACTATTAAACAAAATCTAGCAAAGATATCATGTACAGAAGGTATTGGATATCATGTGTGGCAACTGAGCTCTTGCAGGGACTGACTCAGTTGTCAGTTTGATTAATATGTTGGTGATTTATATATGGGAGACATTTAACATCACATTCTTTTTCTGTTATTTTAAAAGCAGCATTAAGAGAATCAAAAAGGATGAGTTAATGCCTGTGTGAAAATATTGAGGTGAATTTTGTAAATTTGCTAAGTAGGGAGTATGCTTATATCACCAACTGTCCTTTTCAGACTACACATTTTTAAGTAATTCAAACTATTTTACATTATAAATTTGAGTTGTTTCCAGAGAAAGCACATTGGTCATGAAGAACTGTGTTCTGCAGTTGATATTTTCCCCCAACTGCATAACTAACAAGCCCACTTCTTGGGAATAGGGTCCTCCATGAGACTCACTTTTTGGGCCTGTAGTTTACTTACTTTCAATGAATTGCCAATTCAAAGGATGTTCCTTGTAGTGTGGTGTATTTCGCAAAACCTGCAGCACTACCTTAAGTAGTGCTCCTAACAACATCAAAAACAGGTGTCATGGTGACAGTCCAGTGTGGAATAGCCAGAGTGAATGGAAGCATTAGTTTTGAAGAGGAAATTTGTAAGTTTCAAGTGGCTGGAAAAAAGTTGTGTGAAATACAACATCCATTTTCCATGACTACAGCTGAAGTTCTTCAACCAAGTTTGTTGCTAAGAGCAGTAATCTGTGGTAATCTGGGGCTCCAGCAAAAGTGATTACATCATTTGAATAACACATATCAATGAAACATAATTTTTTGGCAGGAGTACCATCAACTAAACTGAGATCTACCTGCAAATGGGAAAAGTGAAAACCAGCCATCATTTCATTGTGTTGTTCCATTTTAATCCTTACTGTTACACTGTTTTAAGGTTCAAATTTATATTGAGCATGTGGAAATGACACCTTCTATGTTGTCTATTTTCACAATTTATTTCTTGCACATGTTAAAATTAGATTTTTTTGATGGACCTGCTTTTAATAAGATTAGACATGCTTATTTCAGTCAATGCAAGATGCATGGGGGACCAGTTGGTAAAGATGTGTCAATACTCACCAGTCTGTCCAAGCTTGTGCCAGCTGCTGTGGTTGGACGTTCCTCTGGGCTATAGGGCCTGAACCTTACGTTAAAATTATCTGAAGTGGAACGGGTCAAACGTCCTGCTGGCATTGGCTTTGGCTGCCCACATCCTTGAAAAACCTGTAATATTAAACAAAGCAAAATGTTTGAAACTGCTAAACTGATTTAACCTAATTAAGTTCACCCAAACACAGAATCTCAGGTGAGTGGCACAGCTTCAGTGACTTGCTTCTGTTCTCATTAAACATTTCTTGAAAAGTAAATAATTTTGCTTTTATAAATGAGATGATTGAGGAAAGGTAGAGACATTATTTCATCATTTTTTAAAATCTGGAACTAAAATGTTAATGTTGAATTTTAATTCACGTAACCAATGGCAATGCAGCCCTTGCATCTGTTATTAATTAGTCAAGCTCACTGCAGACCACAATATAGGACAACAGCTGTTTTTTTATTACAAAGACACCCAGGATACTGAGCATGTTCAGAATCATATGGTCTTAAGAAGGAATGCACAGTTAAAGAGAAAATGTACAACAGAATCAGATCAGGGTTACAGCATAGGAGGGCATTTGACTTGCTTAGTTCATATTGGCTCTTGGCAAGAACAATCCAACTGGCACAAATCCCCTGCAATTCTCCCACAGCTCTGCAATTTTTTCCCCCTTCATATCTTCATTCAGTTCACTTTCAAAATACCCCAGTTTAATTTGGCTGTGGTGGTTCATTCCAGAAGCTAACAACTAGCTTCTTTTGCCAATCACCTTCATTCTATGTCCTTAGTTCTTGACCCTTCCACCAATGGAAACAATTTATCTACACTTACTTTGTCTGGACCCCTCATGATTTTAAATACCTTTCCTCATTCAGCTTTCTCAGTTCTAAGCCATTCACAAACAAAAATCCCTAATTCCTGGGACCATCTTAGTAAATACCTTTTGCACTCTTTCTTAGTCTTTCACAGCTTTCCTAAAGTTTGGTAACCAGAATTGAACATAATATTCCTGTTTATGAAAGATTTCCTTGCCCTTCTACTCCATGCTTCAACTTCTAAAAAGGTTTGACAACCTGCTCTGCTGCTTTCAACAACTTATGAGAGATAGTCACTGTTTCTTTATCCCTTTTAGAGTCCTCCCTTCCAATCTGTATTCCCTCTCCTCATTTTCCTTACCAAAAATTAACACTTTACAATTATGTGTGTTAAGTTTCACCTCCCTTATGATTGCCCATTCCACCAACTAGTTTCTATCCTCTTGAAGTTGATTACAATCTTCCTCACAGTTTCTACACTTCTAAGTTTTGTATTATCTACAAAATTGGATGTTGCTCTTTGTACATATTGATATTGGTTTATTATTGTCACTTGTACTGAGGTACAGTGAAAAACCTGTCTTGCATACCGTTCGTACAGATCAATTCATTACACAGTGCATTGAGGTAGTACAGGGTAAAAACAATA
>JAUZTB010000011.1:61853304-61863543 GCA_034780895.1 Rhynchobatus australiae
GTGGTGGAGGCAGATACATTGGACAGGTTCAAGAGATTGTTGGATAGGCACATGGAGGAATGTGGGATAGAGGGATAGGCGGGACGAAAGGGTTAGATAGTGTGAGGGGTGGTTTGATGGGCGGAACAACATGGTGGGCCAAGGGGCCTGTATTGTGCTGTATTGTTCTATGGTTGTATGGTTAATCAGAAGAATATGATCAAAATACTTGCAGGGGCTTGCTTCTGTTGCATTAAAATTTCATCACATATTAATAACAACAAAGGATCTCTGCAAGCAACATTGAAGCTTCTGCCAGCTCAAATGTCAAATATAATATGTTTAATATATCAGTGGATGTCAATCAAGTGGGAATGGTGGTGCAAATTGTTCCACAACTATATTAACAGAGTTGGTTTCCCAGTTTCACTGGTGATGGGAGTTTAAGTTCGCTGTACAATCATAGACAAAATAATAGTGAAGCAACGGAAGGCCCAAGTCTGGACTGGACCCATCTTCAGGACTTTCCTGAAAGCTAGCACATGGCAGATGCCTTTCTTGACAGTCAGTTTGAAAAAAAATTGACTTAATTCATTGCTTCTCAAATTTTCTGGCTAAACTCCACAAGGGAAATCTTAGCCTCTCACTCTCGCTAATATAAACAGTGCAGAGTCTGTAAAAATGTTGAATGATCGTATTTGCTTTCATTACAGTTATCTCATGCTGCTTGCATTAGTAAACAAATATGAACAGCGATGCCTTTCTGTTGCTATTTCTTTCAAGTTTTTTTTTAAATCATGTCCGATGAAAACTTAAAAATTTTAACAGTAAGCCCACTGTTGTAATTCATACTGGAATGGGTATTGGCCCTGAAGATTTATACCCAGAGACTGCATAAAGCAGAGCACAAATGAATTCATGCAGCACAGATGCCCAGATCTCCTCAGACATTTCCCTAAATGCACCTCTGCCCTTCCTATGGACCACATTTTAAGTGACAGAACGTCACCTATGAGTTTCCTGCAATTATGCTTGCTCGTGGGCTATGTTCAAATTATGCGCAGATTTTCAAATGCATGAAGTACGGAAGTAATCTTTTTCAGATGTTCAATTGCAATTTGAGCCATTTTTAAAATTTAATCACCGAGACCTGCACAGTATTTTCAAATTCTTAGAATGACATTTGATGGTATTAGTGTAAGTCAAATTAGAAAACAGGGTGGCTTATTTGTGGAATACTTTAATTCAGACTGCAAGCAAGAAACTGAGCTTCTAGTTATTTGGTTTTTGAGTACTCACTCTGGGCTGCATTATGCCACTCCAAAAATTTGATTGCGTTCGTGCAATAGTCACATGTGTTTGCATGGCTATGCATTTTCTGTGTTGAGTGTGCACAGAGTGATGTTGAATGCTGTCAGTATAAATTAGACAACACTGAATGTCAGTTGGAAAAGGAAGCAGTATCAATAATGCTGCTTCCTTTCCAGCAGCATTATTTAAAGGGCTATTCCCACTGAAAAAACAGATTTGTGTTGTTGGTTGCAGATCTCTCTGCAGGAAGATCCCTCAAGCTGAAAACTACTGGTGACCACAGCCACTTCAAGATTTGGTAACTACATATAATGGATGCTTCCACGTTGATCTCCCTGGCTTGATTTTTGAATGGGACCCTCAGGGCAGACACCTCTGGCATCGTAGGCAAGGTCAGGGGTGACAAGGGAGGAAACCAAAAAATTCGAAGACCCTTTCCTCACAGTGTTGACAGGAACATTCTCTTACTTCAACCTCTCCACAGGCAGAGATTTTCCATGGCCATCTTCAGAAGTACACAACAACATGCGGGAAGAGCTCCAGCTACTGATATGTGCTTGGAATACTCTTCCTGAAGAGGTCAAAGTCATTGTCACACTCAATTTTCTGGTTTCAGGAACATTCCAGGTTGTTGTGGTTTATCTTTAACATACAGTACATCCCAGTTTGCCACTCACCTCATACTAAAGAGGTCATTATTCTCCAGGAAAAGGGATTCTTTAGTTTTTCTTTATTGGAGAAGATGAACTTGCACGGGTGGCTGGATGTCAACAGTGTTGGCTTACCCAGGATTCAGGGAGAGACAGACAGCACTCCTGTATAAATTCAGGCCCTCCTTCAGAATCTGGAGTTCATCATGATTGATAAAGATTTTTACTTGCTCAATGTTTTAAGTCATGGTTGTCTATGAGAGGAAATTTGTCATTATCCATATATCCAGGAGGCTCAATGAGTAAATCCTCTTTGTAGGACATGTTTCAGGATCAGCACTGCCCAAGGGCTGGATATTCGATGTTAAGAGCTATGGCACTTGACTCCTGTTCTTACATTCCAGATGAGTATGACCTCAATAAAGGTCACCACTGCTGAGACCAGTAGAGACTGCCATTAGCCTACTCAAAATGAGATTCTTCTGTCCACACAACAGAGCCAAGGAGCAAAGCTAAGGAGCAAAGCCAGGAGGAAGAGAAGTAGGAACCTGAGCGGTAAGAAAATTAGCTTGAGAAGGAAGAAGAGAAGGATTAACATTGAGCATAAGTGCCAATGCACGAGTTTCAAAGAATTTTCATCAGGAATGAGAACATGTAATCAGGAACGACTTAATTTCCCAGAAGTTCTCATAGGCATCCCATTGTACTTCCCCACGTGGCAGCATGACACTGACTGACCACCAGTCACAGTGCAGGTATTCATTCTCAATAGACACTTTCAAAATGGTACAACTGTGTGGCTTGTTTCCCTTCAATTCCAATAGACACCACATACTAACAAAATGAGATACTACTTTATTGCCAGAGGACATCACACATGACCAGTAAAGAAATTTCAGTCTAGGATTTTCATTACTGTGCTCCCACTGCTAAAACAACTCCAGGTAGGAGGAAACAACAAGATTTGTCTTACCCTCCATAATCCATGGACTGAGACGGTTATTTGATCAAAATTTGGTCAGCCAGGCCAGAAAATATACCAATTGTCTCAGGATGCACATGCTCCAGCCCACTCTTGTGTATCTCCCTGTCATAACCCTCAGATGAGACCTCCAGGGTCAGTACTGATATGTGGACTTCCCTGAACCAAGCCTCTAAATCTGATGAAAATCCACTAATGCAAGACATATCCCTTGGTTTCATGTAGCCCTCAAACCTGTTGACTTCTGTTCTTCTGTGCCAGTTTCTGAGTTGGTGTTTAATGGTTTCAGGTGCAATGATGCAGTGGTCTATTCCTCCTCCACTTCATTCTCAGCATTCTCTTCCTCCCATATTGATGATTTGACCAGGATGGGGATAATGGTGGGCTCTCAGAAGAGCCTGCAGCAATTGAAAACAAAACAGGAGAGGGGTACAGGTAGACAGCATGGACTGTACTTTCGGAAAATGGGTGGCACACATGTGGATACATGTAGATAGAGAAGTCACTTCCATAATGGATATGTTTATGATAAGTGGACACAAAATGCATGAAAACCACGAAGATTAAACTCTTCCTCCCCTATGGCCTTGGTTGTCCCAATGCCCCAGAGAAAGAAGATTTTCTTTGCTAACATGGTGAAGCTAGAACCTCCTCGCTGGTTGCTCATCCTACAATTTTGAACAACTTTTATCTGAAACATACAGAAGGGACTTTTTCTGTAATCTACCAACGACAAGCCTACCTTACTATATCTATAGGTGGGTGTGTACCCAAATGTCACAGTATGCACGTCAGTGAGTGGGGGTGTATCGAGATGTATTTCATACGTAGGTGTAACCCTGAATATTCCAGAATGTGTGGGAGATTCCCCAACTATTTGTTGGTATGTGTTTGAATCTTTGTGAGTTTAGTGTGAGTGTGACCCTGAATCTCATGGTGTGTGTGTGTGTGTGTGTGTGTGAATATGTTACACAAGTGTGCCTGAGTGGCAGGGAGCTACAGCAAAGGGACTAGGATATTTGAGGAGATCAAAGTTTTGGAATTTTCACCTCAGCCTATCTGGTGTGTTGTGGCATATATTTTGCATAGCTCCAAGTCTCTTTTGATGTAACTCTTGAAGATTGGCATATCCTTTACCTCTTGTCAGAGTCAATATTTACTTGAAGGTTTCCCAGTCCCTCAATGACTAGTAACTCCCTCTTGGCATGGATTTCCTCCATCATCACCTTTAAATCACACAAATCAATGAAATGGAGCAGGTTCTCTTCCCTCCCATGGCTCTCCTTCCTCTACGACAGCCGATGCACCTGTTACTACGCTTGTGTTACCTTTAATGGCTAGAGCTCAGATGAGAATGCTTCACAGATACTTCCTGGCATCAGTACAAGAACTCAGGCTGGAAGTATTGGTTTACAGATTGCTTCCCATAAGCAGAAGCATTGCCAGAAGAAAACATACTTGTATTGTTGCACTAAGAACTGGTGTGGACTTGATGGGCTGAATGGCTTCCTTCTGTAATGCAATGATTCTAAGATAATCCACTGAGATGAATTGGGATGGGTGCTCCTCATAACATGCTGATATGTCAGTTTATCTTCCCTGCATTCTACCTTATTGTTTGTTCTTTACTTTTCTCTGCATCTGATTATCTCTAACTGTTTCAAGATTTGTTGAAAGGAAATATTAACTGTCTCTCTCTCTCTCTCTCCACAGATTCTGCCTGCCCTGCTGAGTAGAGTCATAGAGAAATACATCACAGGTACAGGCCCTTCGGCCCAATGAGTCTATGCTGACCATGGTGCCCACTCATCTAGTCCCAATTTCCTATGTTCAGCCCATATCCCACTAAGCCCCGCCCTTGCATGTAACTATCCAAGTGCTTCTTAAATGATACTATTATATCTGCTTCAATCACTTCGTCTGGTAGCCCGGTCCATACACTCACTACCCTCTGTGTGAAAAAGTTGCCCCTCCAGTTCCTTTTAAATCTTTCCCCTCTCACCCTAAATCTGTGCCCTCTAGTTTTGGACTCCCCTGAAAAGATGCTACCATTCACCTTATCTATGCCCCTCATGATTTTATAAACCTCAATCACCCTTCATTCTCCTACACTCCAAGGAATAAAGACCAAGACTGGCCACCCTCTCCCTATAACTCAGACCCTCCAGTCCTGGCAACATCCTCATAAATCTTTTCTGCACTCTTTTCAATTTCAGCATGTCTTTCCAATAACAGGGTGACCAAAACTGTAGACAGTACCCAAGTGTAGCCTCACTAACGACTTTTACAACTGCAACATAATGTCCAAACTCCTATATTCAATGCCCTGACTGATGAAGGCCAGTGTGCGAGTATTTCCAGTATTCTAATTACTTTAAACATATGATTCCATGTTAAAAATTGCATGATTAATGTCCTTAAGTGGTTATTTGAGCTGTTACTTTTGGAGTGAAGGAAATGGATAGTAGAGGTCTAGCACATCGCTTTACACGTTCTTTCAAGACAGGAACATTTGAGTGTATACACCAATGGGAGAATGGGCTGTTTTTTGTGCTGACTTCTGGGTTTTGCAATGACAGACCTTCCAAGGAGTAGAAGTTATCCTCAGTCACCTGCAATCAATGCACTGCGCTCTGCTTCTGGAATTCAGTTTCATTATATCTGACCAAAGATGACTTTCCATTCTCAAGCAATTAAATGTGCTGCTGCATAAATCTCCTAGTGACTAAGAGAGCATAAGTAAAAATGGAGGTTGGTGATTGAAATTCAAATCCTCCTAAACATAAAACAATATCCTTATGAATTAATTTGCCCAATTTCCAACATGGGTACTTTAATACAAGACATTTATTTCTATTGAGGCGTGATAGGAATCTTAGATAAAATTAGGATGAAATGCCAATTTTAAAGAGCTAACATCTGGTTGCATGTGAAATTATTATGCAAACATTCCAAATAGTTTTAAAAAAACGTTTCAGAAGAGGTTCTTTTTCATATTAGTTACAGCTTTAAAAAGCTTCAAGAGGTTAGAAATGTGAAAGTCTTGAAGAGTATTTGCTGATCCCATAATTTCTGTACAAAGATTAACTTTCATTTATCAGCAATTTCTACAAGTTTGTGCATTGTGTTCACCCATCCTTAGTTGTAAGTGCTTATGTCTCATATCTGTCTTTTTTTTAAAAAAGATATTCAGTTTTCGGGACCTGGGCATCACCAGCAAGATCAGGATTTATTACCTTTCCCTATCTGCTCCTGAACCTTGCTAGACCATTTTCAATCAAATTTAAGAGTCAACCATTTTCATGAAACTGGAGTCACAAGGAGGCCCAATTTCATCCTCTTTAGAGGCAAGTGAATAAACATGAGTTTTTACAACAATCCAGAAGTTCTTTTGTTATCATTACTAAAGCCATTTTTTCTCTTTAAACACTAGATTATGAGCTGGATTTAAATTTCACAGCTGCCATGGTGGGATTTGAACTCAGTTCTCTGGATTGTTAGTCCAGGCTTCTTGATCATTGGCCTGGTAATTTAACCTCTGCATCACAAACCATCTGCCTACACTTCGCCTCCATTACAAACTTGTGAAAACATCTGAGTACAGATCTTAGGAAAAAAATAATGAAAAATAATTGATTTTCCCTCTTTACCTCTGCTGTGAAGGATTAGATTTAATTTCAATTACCACTGACTATTTGCAGGAGGTGCTATGAGACTGCATAAGACTACTGAAAAAATTGGGGCAAAACTGCAAAAGGCTGGGATAGGAGCTGTGGGATGTGCTGACAGTGAAATCATCCAGGAAACAAAAAGTTCAAAAGGATTACAGGATGGGAAGAAATGTCATTGGAAGCAGAAAAGGAGATGCATAAACAGCACAAATTTGGAAACTTAATATCACAGCTGAACTTCCCAATTTACTTCAATGTTAAGTTTCCTCAGATTATGTCATGCCTATTTTCCTCTTAATTGATCAAAGCCCCTTATGTAAGCATATCTTTCAACATGCCACTTGCACAAGTAGCCTGAGAATTCATTGACGTTTGTTTTTGGAGGCTTAACGAGGCATACCGTTCACAGCATCTTCCAACACTGCACCTTAACAAGAGAGGGTCCAGTGGGATTTTCAATTCCAGTCCCTTTGTGTGAGAATACATGATAGAAACTCCTACTACTACTACTATTTATTTCACATTATTTTGGTTCTCACGTCAAATCACTGCTATGAACAAAGTCCTCACCATGCTAATTGCAAAACCCTGGACACATCACACTACAAAGACTCATCACACTAAACTCATCTTTAAAACTTTGTCAGAGTTAATATTTCTTAATAGAGCTGAAGTAATATAAAATATACCCATAGGAAATAAAAAAGCACAAGTATTATATTATTATAATTTTTCATTTGTAAATAAACTTAAACATGCATTTTCATTTATATTCATAGAATGATATTCCTACAGCTATCAAAAGGTATTCCATTATATAACCACTTCAAGGCATCCACTGAAATATAGAAGGCAATTTTAAATTTTAAAGAGTTTCCTTTGAATGGGATGTAAAAGGCTAAAAGAAAGCCAACTCACCATAACCTCAAACAGTGCAGCCCATTGTTGTCTTCAGTTATTACCTCCCTGCCTGTTGCTGTCTTCATCCCTCCCTCCCCACCTGGCTCTATCTGTCCATTAACAGAAAAGGGAAAGAGAAAATAAGTTAGTTCAAAGTTGCAGAAGTTAGGGGAGGGTGTGTGAATAGGATAAAGAAAGTATCACTGATAGGGTGAGGCCTGGGTTGCTGTGATGATATACTGTTGATGCCATCTGCTTGATAAGTTAGAGAGAAGGAACACAAAGAAACATATTTGTTTCTTTATCTCTCTCTCTCTCTCTGACTGCCCTTATTACCCTATCAACTAGAGAGCATCATTAAGTTTATTACCACAACGACTCTGGCCTCACTCTTCCCTTTCTCTTATCTAATCCTCCCACAACTACTCTAACTTCAATCTAACTTGTTTTCTCTGTTTCCCAGTTCTGATGAAAGGTCTTCAATCTGAAATGTTTGCTGTTTCTTTCCACAGATGCTACCTGACTTGTTGAGTGGTTCCAGCATTTTCTGTAATTTTCAGTGACCTTTGTACAGACCATGAATTTTAACACCCATAGCAATTGTTCCAGCTAATAAAGTATTAAAATTAAATTTGACATGAGTTTAAAATTGGTATCTCAAACATATTATGTTCAACTGATTGAGCAGAATGGTAGTCCGAACAGTGTCATTCCACATTAACAATTGTACACCCAATATGCGCATTTGGAACTAAAAATCTTCCCTTTCTTTTGTCATAGAATCATAAAAATTTAAAATACCCAGTGCAATAACTAAATAAGTTTGGCTTTACATGGAATATTGAATTGCATTATGATTTTTGAAATATCATCTGTATTTTAACAATATCAGTGCTTTTGTTAACACACGAGTGAGATAAATATTTGATAAATCTGGCTCAGTTGAGACTCTTATGATCCACAACTGAATGCCACTTTAACCAGGGGACCAGCCAACATACAGGATTCCAGACATACACTTATTTCAGCATTAGTTCACATCAGTGTCTCTTTCCAAAAGGCATATCAGCAGAATAAATAGTTTTTTAGTGCATGCTGGTGTGTGGGGCAAAGCTTCACTCAGATAATTGACTGTTCTGTCAGAAAATTGGATACAGGTCTGGTACAGGTTGTTTCTCATCCAAAATAATACAAGATTTCGCATCATTTTCCAGTCCAAATCTAAACATCAAGAGTTTTTCGAATTTGCTTTATGATAAATACACCAATGAAAGGATGAATGTGTATTTTTACAGAATTTTTCATTCTCACTGTTTCCCAAATGTTTCTCTGTCAATTAATGTTGCTTTGTGGGAAAACATGCTGGTCATGTTTTGCACAGTAAAATGCCACAACAAAATGACTCCTTTTTGCTGCGTTGTTCTGAGAAATTGAGTGGCCTGATTGCTGAGGCAACTTGCTTTAGAGAGACAACTAACTTGATCCAGGGGAAGAAATTGGGCCTCAGTTTAACATCTCATAGAAAACATGGTGACCTAGAAATTGTTCCATATCTCAAAACACAAACTGAAGTAGAGGAGGAAACTCTTTATTTGTATGGAGGGCCCCCGCAGCAATATTCAGTTGTGCACAAGGACCAATGTCTATTGCAAAGCTATCAGAGGAACAGAGGCTACAGGTCACGGCTTGCAGGAGGTGGGGGTATTGCGAGAAGGGTTTGATGGGGCATTGGGAGGTAGATTCATGATCAGATGAGATTTGGATGGATCAAAAGGCAATCACAGT
Source organism: Rhynchobatus australiae (assembly GCA_034780895.1). NCBI lineage: Eukaryota > Metazoa > Chordata > Chondrichthyes > Rhinopristiformes > Rhynchobatidae > Rhynchobatus > Rhynchobatus australiae. Next base: position 61,862,583 of record JAUZTB010000011.1, read on the forward strand.
AGGAAGATGGTAGACACAAGCAGCAAGTACAAATTTAAAGGAGCCCTTCCTGTAGGAAAATCTATGGATCGGGAATCAGCCATTGGCCAAGTCACACTATGCCTTGTAAGATAGTGCAGATCCACTTCTGTATTGTGCCCATGGATGTGCCTATGAATTTCATGTCATTTCATGTCATTGCACTTCTCATTCAGGGTTACTGTGTATTGGACCAGAATAAATTTACCATTTTAAGTGACCCACACAGTAAGTATTCAATCATGTTTCATCAGAAGTATGCAGGGAAATCTGAGCAAGGCTACTTCCCCACTGCTCTGTCTCTGCAGTCCAGCAATAAGTTAATTGGAGCTAGAGACGTCTGCAGAATAGCACTAGATCAAGAAACTTCATCTTCCCTTAAGCAGTGGTCTACTCTTATGGACGATTATGGTGGAGTTAACAAAGTTCTGTGAGAAGAATGATATATTTCCATAAGGTACTTTTCCAACCTTTATTCCAATCCTGACCTGGTGAAGGTTGTCTACCACTGATAACAGTGATTACATCAGATATAAAAAAAAGTCACAAAAATAACATTCTGCTTTCAAAACACACACTGTTTTCGCCCCGAGTGATTTTGCCACTTTAATCAGAGAAGATTTCTTGCCAGTGGAAACGTTGCCTTTCCCTAAATTGATAATAATGCCAGAATATTCTCTCATTTACACAAATAGGAATTGCCATTCCCACTCCTATGTTTATTGTTGCTTTTGGGGGACAGATGTTGTTGGTAAATTTACATAATAGTTGTGTGGAGGTGCGGGAGTGTCAAGAACACTGCTACCCTGCTGTAATGTCAGACTGGTAGCATGCTTCGGTCAGCACGGCTGGGTACAACTCACTTTGATGGATCAAAACGATTTCACTTCATATTTTCTGACCAATCCTCACTCTCCTATTTATATATGAACTTATCTCCTTC
>JAUZTB010000011.1:61895074-61918874 GCA_034780895.1 Rhynchobatus australiae
TGTTCAAAACAAAAGGGCAAGTCTTTAAGGTAATGGATGGAAAGTTCAAGGGAGATGTCAGAGGGAGGTTTTTCACCCAGAGAGTGATTGGTGCATGGAATGTGCTGCCTGGGTGGTGGTGGAGGCTGATACGTTGATCAAGTTCAAGAGATTGTTAGATAAGCATATGAAGGAATTTAAGATAGAGGGATATGTGGGAGGAAGGAGTTAGATAGTCTTAGGTGTGGTTTGAAGGTTGGCACAACATGGTGGGCCGAAGGGTCTGTATTGTGCTGTATTGTTCTATGGTTCATATACTGAATGAATCTGACAGTCAAACCCGGCAACCATGTAGAGCCGTAGGCCTGTAGCAGCAGCAGAAATGAATTTCACAATCCGTAATCTGTGAAGTTGAGTGAAGGCCCAAACAATCCCTCACTTTACCAATACCACCTAGTAAGAGGTCAAATGTTAGTTTAATAATTAAACAGCTAACAGAGGCTCCAATGACATTTCCATTCTCAAAGATGGCAAAGCCCAGCAGAATGCCATGGACATGGGCAGAGTTATTTGTAACCATCATCAGCCAGCAGTGACAAGTCGATGATCCATTTCAAACTCCTTCCACGATCTACACCATTATAGAAAACAATTTGTTTCATGCTGAAGGCACAGGATGCAGTAAGAATAAGGACACTGACAACCTGGTGACTGTAGTCATGAAAGAGAAAACTAGCTGCAGTTATAGCCAAGCTGTTCCAGCAGAGCTACATCACCTGATGATGATGAAAATTGCCCTAAAACATTGAAGTCATCCTGCTTTTTGTAGACAATCTAGTTAATTAGAGCCCAATCTAATCTCAGTCATCAGCAGGAAGGTGGAAGTCATCACTGACAGTACCAAATGATATTGTCTTTTAATAATCTACTCACTGATATTCAATTTGAAGTTTGTCTGGACCTCACTGCAACATTGGTCCAAACTTGGACTAAGTAGTTGAATTCGAGAGGTGAGGTGCTAATGACTGCCCTTGTCATCAAACCTGTTGTAACCAAGTGTGTTATTAATGAGTCCAATAAAAAAAAGTCAGTAGAAAACAAGGAGACAGCATTTCGTCAGCCGGAGCCATGCCTTGCACAAAAGAAGTATATTTGTGGCTGTTACAGCTCAAATATCCCAGTTTCAGGGCTTTTCCGCAGTTCCTTAGGGTCATATCCTAGGTCTGATCACTTACATGTACTTCTTCAACCACATTCCTTCTGTCATAAGTTCAGAAGGTGAATGTTTATTAATAATTCCATTATGTTCAGTTCCATTCACAATTCCTCAGAAATTGCAGTAATCCATGTCTGCATGCAACAAACCTGAGGCAACATTCAGGAATGGCCTGAGAAGTGGCAGTGCCTCAGAAGAGCCAGGTACTGATTATCTCCTTGGATGGGATTTATCAATTTTAATATACCCATTGTGTTCAGTGTTTGAGTGAATATTGAGTGAATTGGATTGGCTGAAGGTGGCAGAGAACTCAAGAAGGAGCCAGGCTGGATTATCAAATTGGCACTTCGTGCTGAAGATGGTGCCAAATGCTTTAGCACCCATGCACTAGGATCCAGCATAATTGAGGATGGCAGTAGTATTCCAGGGTCTTCTTACTGTCAGCTGGTTAATAAGCTATAACCTGATCCATTGATGTGAGATTGTCTGGTTCTTTTGCTGTTTAGGATACATTAGACTGCTACATTTTTAGGGAAAGTTGCTGCAATTTTGCTGATAATAAACAGTAAATAATTTGCTGATAATAAACAGGAAATATTCTGGGTCATGAGCTTACTGAGTGTGGTGGAATTCTGCTGCTAAGTGCCTCACGAACATCTAATTTTAAGTGACTAGACTGATTCTGAATCTATCCCATTTTGCGTAACAATAATACCACAAGACACACTGATAGATGGCCTCAAAGAAAAGGTGGAACTTAGTAGTTTTCACTCATTAAGGTTTACTGCAACTTACTAGTGCCATCCAAGACAATTAGATTGGTGAGGATGATGAGAAGTTAGTTATTCCCTCATGTTTGCTTTCTCACCTTCTGCCCAAAGGCACAGCAAAAGCAGCTTTGCCCTTCAGATCTCAGGGAATAAAGGACCTATTGAACTATTCATGCTGAAGGGCACTGAAGTTCCCACCTAAAAGTAAATTGATCAGGCTGAGGTTAAGTAGAATTCTCCTTAAATTGGTTCTCTCATTAACTGTTGCAGAGTCAGTTTAGTAGCTGCACCAATCAGAAGTTGGCCAGCTCAGTTAGGGATGGCACTACTGAATAACTTCTGAAGATGGACAGTGAATTACCCCAACCAGAATATATTCAGTATTTTGTCCAAATTGAGTTAATGGAAGTGGACTGATTCAACAGCTGGGGGTGGACAGGAAACAACCAACAGGAGGTTCCTGTGCCTGTATTTGACCTGCAACCATGAGCCATCAAGGGGTACAGAGTTAATGTTGAGAACTTTTAGGTCACCTTTTGCTGACTGCAAACTATTGTGTCAGCGTCTTCGGTGGACAAGCCTGTCCTGCCTACGGGACAAAAAAATTACCCAAGATCAAGATCAAAGAATTTGGAACATTGGCTGACAGGCATGGTTCTGTGAGTCCAACATCCAACTAACTAGTCAATCTGGTTTGACTTGCTTATGGGACAGCTCTTAAATTTTAGCACACATCCCTGGAACTACTTAGTGGGCGTAATAGGCGTGACTAGTTTTGTCAAGTTTGGCTTATACTTCGAGCTGGGTGGTCCATCTGAATGCATTATTATTGTTTTCTATTAAGGTTTACTGCAACTGAGTAGTTTGCTGGGGCAGTTCTGGACCTGGAGTCCAACACTGACCAGATGAGGTGAAGAGAGCAGATCTTCTTTCCTGTAGGATGTTATTGAACTGATGACACAGAAACACACAATGCACCACAGGTTGGTACAGACTGGAGCCAAAATATAATTAAGCTTTAAATGAGGATTTGTTAACAGTATTTCTTTCTCATTGTTTTAGCAGAGAATCTGCAGCTGCAAACAGTGAATAGCAGCCACACTGCACCTACCAGCAAATCACATCACTCAATCATACTTTGTCAAGGAACAACAGAAGTACAGATGCTCTGGGAGAATAAGAAAGTAAATATGAGAAGAGTGCACTGGGTGAAATAATGCACAGCTGAGCAAGAGCAGCTGCAGCTAGCCTGGGAGAAGCAGGAAGCAGATGGTTAGAAAGTGAAATTGTATCCATCAACAGCTGATGAGGGCCAAGGCCCAGGTCTCTGTGGTGCAGATTTTAAAGGCACATGCCTTCTGAACATGAAAGATTATTGGAATCAATGTGGAGCGTGTCTAGGAGTTTCTATTACATGACAGCTAGTGTGGAGGTGTCCACAACTCACTTGTTTGGTTTACTGATGCATGGAAGAGAAGTTCTAGTCCAGCATGGAGGAAGTGACAATTCTAGGTATAGCTGGAGAACAGCAGTCTACTGAAAATAACTTCATGCTGGCACTGCTCACACTACTGTACAACAGATCTTGGGCTGTACTGCCAGCTTCTTCTTGGAACAGTAGAGGCAATATATTTTTGGATCAGATTTTATCAGGCATTTTACAAGTCTAATAGCTGGGTGATTAAGGTGAATGTAGAAATTATGAGTTGAACATCAATACTGATAATATGCAGAGCTAAATCAGTTGCTACAGATTAAAGTCAAACCTTTGCACAAACTAGTCCAAAATAAGTATTTTGGGAACTGTATTTTGGTGGTTACGATGCTAGATTAGTAACCTGGAGACCTAGTCTAACAATCCAGAGATGAGAATTCAAATCGCACGTGGCAGCTGAGGAATGTATTATGTCTGGAATAAAAAACAAGTGGCAAATTGTTGTAAACAAAATCATCTGGATCATCAACACCATTTAGATAAGGAAATTTGCTCTTATTATCTGATTTATACGTAACACCTGTCCTATAGCAAGGTGATTGAGTCTTAACTGCCACTTTGAACAAGTATGGCAAGCAATGTTAATAGTAAGAATAAAACTGACTAGTCACTCACCACCACTAACCAAGGCACTGGGCGTTACAACAGTATATGCAGCCAAGTCAAACCTGCAAAATGCTCTTCATTGATATTTGAGAACTTGTAACAAAATTGAAGAACTGTCCCATAAACAAACACACCGTCAACCAACTGCACAGTATTATCCTGTGTTTGGTTCTAGAATACTTCCCGTCCCACTTGTGGAACAGAACCACTAGATAGGTGAGGGAGGGAAAACAATGCTGAGCAGTCAGGAAGGAATGGTCTAGAGTTCTCAATATTGACTGCACTATATAGCACAAGATAAAACACGAACAAGAAAAAGTATTGCCAACTACTGCCATCCTTCAGCTGAATAAATTAGTAATTAGCCTTTCTGAATTCCTGTTCAAAGAAAGATTGAAGATAGAAACAGAAAGCATCCTCAGTGGAGAACTTCAATGCTTCCTACCAAGAATATCTCAGAAACTACAATCTTGAGAGACAAAGCTGGAAGACTGGGTCTACAGTAGCGGTGAATGAACTATCCCAAGGGAAAAAAATACTTACCTTTATCAATCTACATGTTGTTACGTGTCTCCATCCAGTGGCCTACATTCATTGTGGAGATAAAGTCCCGGCTCCATGATGTATTGTGCTATCACTATGCTAAATGGTACAGTTTCAGGACAGACCTAGGAATTGAAAGCTAAATATCTACAAGGTATTATGGGATATCAGAAGCAAAATTAGATTACATCACAATCCGTAACATCAAATTAACTTATTGTCTATCGACTACATGAGCACAAATAACAAGGATGAAGCATCTGTATCGGACTATGAAGATTATGAATGGATAATCAATCTTACTGTCATAAAATCAGAGAAATGTACAGCACAGAAACAGGCCCTTACAGCCCACCCTGTCATGCCATCTGCAATGCTTTTCTACATTAATCCCCTTTGCCTGCATTAGGCCCCTCTCTCACTCCTTCTTTCCTATCCAAGTACCTGTCCAAATGCCTTTTAAACATTGTTATCATATCTGCCTTCACTACTTCTTCTGGCAGCTCATTCCAAATATTCACCACCTTCTGTGTAAAAAAAAACTTACTGCTCAGATGTCCTTCAAAATTTTCCCATCACCTTAAACCTATGAACCTCTAGTTCTAGACCCCCCTGCCATGGGAAAAAGATTCTGACTATCTATCCTATAATATGCCCCTCATCATTTTGTAAACCTCTATAAGGTCAACCCTCAGCCTTCTAAGCTCCAGTGAGAATAAACCCAACCTATCCAATCTCTCCTTATAACTACAGCTCTCCTTTCCAGTCAACACCCTGGTAAGTCTCTTCTACCCACTCTCTCCTTCCTATTGTGTGATAACCGGAACTGTAGACTTAAGTGCAGTCTAACCATTGTTTTATACAACTGCAGCATGATGTCCCAACTCTTGTACGCAATGGCTTGACCTATGAAAGCAGGCATACCAAATGCCTTTATGACTACTCTGTCCACCTGTATCCTACTTTCAGGTAGCTATCGACATACCCCAAGATCTCTCCGTACATTAATGCTCCTCTAAGTCCCTGCTATTTACTTAATATGTCCTACCAGAATTTGACTTTCCCAATGCACATTACCTCACACTTGTCTAGATTAAATTCTATCTGCCACCTCTCCATCCAACTTTACAGGAAAGAATAGAGGGTTAAGGAAAGAATGAAGCAAAGACTTGTATTTTATACAGCACCCTTTCCTTTCAGAATGTCCCATGGTACTTTGAAATCAACTATTTATTTTCTGAAATGTAATTATTGTTTCCATGTAAAAGATCTAACAACCTATTTAAGCACAACAGCCCCCTCACAACGTCATCCCAATCAGTTTAAATAATATTGTGAAGGATAGATATAAGCAACTATAGCAAAAAGGTGTGGAAAACCAAATAGAGTAGCATACTTGACATTTAGAAATGATAGTCAAAACAGAACTGGAGAGTATTGTATGGATGGGGATTCAAAGTGCAACCCAGATGATAAATGATGATATAACAGCAGTAGTGAGGAATGATCCTTTTTCTGAAGAACACAAGCAGTGGAATCACCAGGGGTGGCATTAAGGGATAACAAGGGAGGAAAAATTAAAAGACTGGTGGGTGTAGTTTATAGGTCCCTGAACAGCAACTACACTGTTGGTCATAACATCAATCGAGAAGCAAGAATAGCTTGTAGTAAAGGTAATTGTGGGGTACTTTATATTTGTGGAATGGGTCCAGGACAGATTCCTGGGGCAGTGCATCACTGAAATAACTAGGAGCAGACTATGTAAAAAAAATGTTTAAAAAAAGTTAAAAGAAACTGAAGTTGCTGGAACTCTGAAATAAAAACAGAAAATGCTGAAAATACTCACAAAGTGAGTAGCACTGTACTCACAAAGTAGCATCTGCAGAGACAGAAACAGTGAACATTTCAGAGTAGTTTAAATCCTGTCATGTACAATGATGTTAATTGTCAATTTCTTAATAAGGGACTATTATCAAGGAAATACTTACTCAAATATCAGCGCAGATTTTACCAGCTCTCACTGGTTCTATGCTTGATTAACTCCTTTCATTTCCATCCAGAGGTGCATTAAATTTTAAAAATGTCACCCTTATATTTAAATCTCATTGATGCTTGTCTCAAATCCTGAACTTGATTTTGTGAAAAGATTCTCTGAAGGAAAAGCAATCACAATATGATGGAAATTTATACTGAGTTCAAAAGTGAAGCATTGCATTAAGTCAAAACACCAGATTATTGAAGTTATATGAAGTCAGTTACAAAGATACGAGGAGCAATTAGTAAAAAAAATTGGGTAGTTAGATAGTCAAGTTTGCAAGTAAAGACATATTGTTTAATTCTCAACAAATATTTATCCCATCAACATAAGAAGTAGTATATCCATTGCTAACTAAACAGCTTAACAGTATTGACTACATGAAGCAGCAGTTAAAGTTGTCAAAAAGGCCAGTGAACCAATGGATTAAGAAACCAGCAAAAACCAAGAAATCGATAGAGGTAAAAGATACAATGAGAATAATTTACCAAATACTTAAAAAATGATTGAAACTTCATTAAATTCTGCAAAAACAGGAACATTATGAGGCAAAATTCCCCATTTCTCTACTGCTATACACTCACGCCTGTGTGACTAAGCATAGCTCAGACGCCATCTATAAATTTGCTGATGACACTATTGTTATTGGTAGAATCTCAGATGCTGTACAAGAGTGAGATAGATCAGCTGGTTGAGAGGTGTCGCAACAACAACCTCTCACTCAACTTCAGCAAGACCAAGGGATTGATTGTGGACTTCAGGAAGCAGAAGTCGGGAGAACACACACCAGCCTTCACTGAGGGGTCAGCATTGGAAAAGGTGAGTAGCTTCAAGTTCCTGGGTGTCAACATCTCAGGAAGATCTATTCTTGGCCCAACACATTGATGCAATCACAAAGAAGGCACACCAGTGGCTCAACTTCATTTGGAGTTTGAGGAGATTTGGTATGTCACCAAAGACTCTTGCAAATTTCTACAGATGTACGGTGGAGAGCATTCTGACTGGTTGTATCACCACCCGGTGTGGAGGCTCCAATGCACAGGATTGAAAGAGGCTGCAGAGGGTTGTAGACTCAGCCAGCTACATCACGGGCGCAACCCTCCCCACCATTGAGGACAAGTTCAAGAGGTGGTGACTTAAGAGGGTGGCATCCATTACCAAGGACCCTCACTTTCCAGGATATGCCCTCTTCTTATTACTACCATCGAGGAGGAGGTATAGGAGCCGAAAGACTCACATGCAATGATTTAGGAATAGCTTCTTCCTCTCTGCCATCAGATATCTGAACTGTCCATGAACATTAACATTACTTCATTATTCCTTTTCTCACCCCCCCCCCCAACTCGCAGCATTTATTTATTTATTTATTGATTGATTGTATGACTTACAGTAATTTCATGTCTTGGCACTGTACTGCTGCGGCAAAACAACAAATTTCACGACATCAGTGATAATAAACCTGATTCTGATAGCAATAATTGTGCTGGTGTTTAAAATTGTTTTGTGTTATTACTGGCAACTGCTTAGCTTCCTTTGCTAATTCCCAGCATTAACAGTTAACAAAGAGACGGTTTTGTGCTTTATTAATGGTCAGCCAATGTAAACATGTGCATAATTATATTGAAATATGGCTGTCAACAATGTTGATGATATCTTTTATGATAATGGTGAATGCACAAATAATTTTTGATCTCACAACAGAAATCCTAAATTCCACATTATTGATATATCACTGTCATTTTATCATAGCCTAAACATTCTATTCCAGTCACTTACTCAACAGGGGTTATGAGCTGCTGGAACTCCACTCACTTTTGCTCATCCAACTTTTTTTCATTCATTTATTGGACTTGGGTGTCACTGGCAAGGTCAGCATTTATTGCATATCCTTAATTATCCTTAGAAAGTAATGGTGAGCCTCCTTTCTGAAACATCTCTACAATGTTGTCAGACAGAGGGTTCCAAAATTCTGATGTAGTGACAATGAAAGAATAGAGATATATTTCCAAGTTAGATTGACTTTGAAGGAAACACATATGTGGTGGTATTCCCAAATAACTGCTGTACTTGTCCTTCCGAGAGGTAGCAGTTTCAAAGTTATGAGTGTTGTGATGAAATATTGATGAGTTTCAGCAGTACATTTTGCAGATTAATTTTCTGGTCAGCAGTAACAGTCATTGAAAGTTAAAGAGCGCTGGTTAGACATTCTGTTGTGGCTTTAAGTTATTCAAATGTGGCTTTAAGTTACTCACCAATTACTGGCCAGAATAGTTTGTACTTATGCTGGCAGTTCTACATTTTCATTTTTCTTTCGACTCATTACATCTATGCTGACCACAGAGCAATTCTATTCATCCACTCATTTTCCCTCTACTCTATTCTCCCCACATTCCCATTAACTCCTCCCAGATTCTACCATTCACTTACGTGCTGGGGACAATTTACAGGGGCCAATGAAGCTACCAACCCACATGTTGTGGAGGAAACCAGAGCTCTCAACATACATGGTCACAGGGAGAATGTGAAAACTCCACACAGACAGATTTGGTAGTCAGAATCGAACCCAGGTCACTGGAGCTCTATCAGCTGTGTCACTGTGAGGTGCTTCATTATCTAAGGACTTCCAAAGAGAAATGAACACCATTGTCAGTGATAACCCCTGACCTTATGACAAATGGAAGGTCCTTCCATCAGGAGCTGTAGGACTCAAGATAGTTGATCTAAGAACATTCCTGCAATGATGACCAAGTGCTGAGATGATTGACCTTAACATCAAGATACAGCTTACAGAGTATAACTATATCATATGAGAGTTTACAAACTGATTCTCGTAAAATGTTATTAGTATTCTTGCTATCCTGCTGAGTCAAATAGAACCTCAATATCGTGAAATCTCACTCTCATCTCAAAAATTCAGGCTTTCTGTCAACATTTGCAATGAAGTCTGAAGCAGAGGTGAAGGTAACTTAAGTGTTTCACTGGTGCAGTATAATTTTTAACATTGCCACTTTAACTTATTTGTACTGTTGCGTCGGCCACTTTCTTACTGGTGCGTCTTTCAAAGCTTTGCTGATGATTGAAAGGAAACTGGTAGGGCAGTAAATTGCTTGGTTGGATCAGTCTTGCTTAGTACAGACAGCATATACTGGACAGCTATCTGGATATCAATGTTGTAGTTGTCCTGGAAAAGCTTAGCAAGAGGCACTACTTGTTACTGAGTAGAATGGTTCAGCACAATATCAACAAAGTTATTAGGGCCTACAGCTTTTGTTGCATCCAGACTTTTCTAATATTGTGTGGAGCAAATCAAATTGACCAAATGCTGACTCCTGTGTTAGAAACATCTTCAGGGGGATGCACAAATACAACACCCACTTGCTATTTGTCACTGAAGATGTTTGGGGACAAATGCCGACCACATGCCCTTTCCCTTCTTACAGCTAACATAGCAATTTTTCTGAAAAATATTCCACTTAAAATGTGCATTCTAATATTGGTTTGAAATCAAATTTGAAAAATAAACTATCCAGGTTATCTGTCTGCATGCCTTTTCTTTTTCTATCGTTTTTACTTCCTGTCATCACATTTTTATTATGCATACCATGCTCAATTTTTTCATTATACTTTTATATGTCCACATTTAGTATGCCATTTATGTGGGCTCTGACAATAATTTTCTGATGCTCCTTGGCTATGGACGTGGTGCTGGAGGACTGGAAGAATAGTAAAGTGGTCCTGTTGTTTCTGAAGGAGAAAGGAACAGTTTGAATAATTATGCCAATTGGTCTAACTCTGGAAGTGGGCAAATGTTTGGAAAATGTCCAATGGATAGCATTTACAGTGGTACACATTAATCAAGCACAGTCAGTATTTGGTAAGGGAAGGTCATATCTCTTTAACTTGATGAATTTACTGAAGAGGTAACAAGGACGGTTGATTAAGTTAGATAGAGCATTTGGTGCCTGCATGGATTTTTAGCTAGGTTGTTGCCAAACCCATAGAGCATACTGGTTGGAAGAGAAAACACCTTATATCCAAAATAGTGGCAGTAAAAAGTCATAGTCAATGGATGAATCAAGGACTGGATGTTTGTAGTGGAGATTCCAGAGAGCTCAGTTTTTGGTCTCTTGTTTTTTATGATAATACACCATGATTTAGAATTAAATGTNNNAGCCATGAGGACAAAGTTGGCAAATGATACAAAAGCTGCCTTGAGGGTGTTAATGGGAAAGAAATCTGCAGGTTGCAGAAAGATGCAAGTGGACCAATCAGCTGGTTGTGAATATAGCAAGTGGAATTCAATCCAGGAAAATGAGTAGCAATCCGTTTTGACTGAACTAACAAGGAAAGGAAACTGTGACCTGTAAAGGAAAAGAGCGACCTTGGTTTGCAAATCAATATTTGATTCTATTTAGTTTTAATAACAAATTGCTTTGTCCTGATTTACGCCAATATTATGCTAACAATTACACTGGTTTCTATGCCAATGTTGCAGACAATAACAGCAACATTTCCTGAAAATCCCTTAAGTATATACCCAAATAGCCTCATGTTCTCAGGATTCCAGTATAGCACAGAACATATATTGTCCATCTCTTTTTCTTGTTGTTGCCACAATTTGTGGACTTCAGTAAGGCCTTTGACAAGGTCCCATATGGTAGGCTGGTCCAGAAGGTTGGATCATCTGGAATCCAGGGTGAGCATATAATTGGATACAGAAGTAGGATGACAATGTGGCTGGCATATGTAGGTTTGCAGATGACATCAAAATTGGTTGTGTAGTGGACAGTGAAGAAGGTTGTCTAAGGTTACATCAGCACCTATATCAATCTGGAAAATAGGACAAGGAATAGCACATGGAATTTGCATATTGGGAAGTCAAACCAGGGCAGGATTTGCATGTTAAATGGCAGGGCCCTGGAGAGTGCCGTAGAATGGAGAGTTCGTGGGGTACAAGTACATAGTTCCTTGAAAGTGATGACACAGGTAGACAGGGTGGTGAAGAAGGCATTTGGCACACTTGCCTTTATTGGTCAGGGCACTCAGTGCAGGAGTTGGGGCATCAAGATACAGCTGTACAAGACATTGATGAGACTGCACTTGGAGTAATATGTGCAGTTCTGATCATCTAGCTAAAGGAAAAAACTTATTAAGCTGGAAAGGCTGAAGAAAAGATTCACAGGGATGATACCAGGACTGGAGGGCTTGAGATATAAGAACAAACTGGATAGGCTGGAGTTTTCTCCCTGGAGCATAGGATGCTGAGGAGTGATCTTACAGAGGTATATGAAATCATTAGGGGCATAGATAAGGTGAATGGTCACAATCTTTTTCCCAGCATGGGGAAGTCTAGAACTAGAAGGCACAGGCTTAACGAGAGGCAAAAGATTTAAAGGGGATCTGGGGGGTGCAACTTTTTGACACGGGGGTGGTGTGTATATGGAACAAGCTGCCAGAGGAATTCATAAAGGCAGGTACAATTAAAGCATTTAAAAGACTATAGACAGGAACATAGATAGGATAGGTAGAGAGAGATATGGGTCAATCACACCCAAATGGGACTACATAGCTCAGGTAGCACCTTGGTTGCCATGGACGAGTTGGGCTGAAGGGCCTACATTTATGCTGTATAACTCTAAATCAAATTTGAAGTCATCAGATCTTACACTATGTCATTCAATGTGGTCAATCAATTGATGCTGTCCTCCATTCTATCACAGGACTTCCCTTTCATTCTCTCCTGACCTCCCTACATCTGTACCTTAAACTAAATTTGTCTCTAAGTAATCTTAGTTCCGATAAAAAGTCACTGGCTAAGAAACTCTGTTTCTCTCTTCACAAAATAGATTCTTCAGAAGATGCTGCCTGACCTGCTAAGAATTTCCAGCATTTTCAGTTTTTAAAATGTCAGTTTTCAAAATTCCACAGTACGTTGCTTTTGTTATTGTACGTAACTTACTTTCTTTTGCATGTAGTACAACAAAAAAAGAGACAAGTGGGTTTTGGCAAATATAATACAGGAATGATGTAAATGATTTGGAAATTCACATGATGTAATGTTATTTTAGCATAAAACCAAAATTTCTCTGTAATGAGTGAACCTATCAAGAGGGAAAAAAAATTTTGTGCATCCTTACACTCATACAAATGGTAATGCCAATACTTTCCATGAAAATCCATATCATTGAAATCCATCACCATGGTTGCTGAATTTCTCCAAAATAATAATTTTTTTAAAATCACATGATGGCAAAGACTATACTTACAAGGAACTAAAAGTCAAATGCGATCATGACAGGAAGTGACAGATCTGCTGAAAAATATAACCCAACTAATCAGATGCTCTTGCCCTTTATTCGCTTTGCCTAGTGTTCTGTTAAAGAGCAATGTCAGTTCAATTGATGCTTGAACCCCATCTATTCACAATCCATTTCAACAATTTGGCTCAGGGCACCAAATATGATATTTTCAAGTTTGCTGATAATACTAATCTAGGCAGGATTGTGAGTATGAAGGAGGTGTCACAGGGATATGGATAGGCTGAGTGTGTGGCTTAGAACATGGCAGATAAAATATAATGTGGAAAAATGTGAGGTCATCTACACTGAACATAACATAAAATTAGTGTATTTGTTCAATGGTGAGAGATTGGTTAATGTTGAAATACAAAGGGGCCTGGGTTACTTGTACAGAAGTCACTGAAGGCCAACATGCAGATTCAGCAGGCAATTAAGAGGGGAAATGGTATGTTCGCCTGTATAAAGGGGGGTTTGATTACAGGAATATGTAAGTCTTCTCGCAATTGCATGAGGTCTTGGTGAGACTGTATCAGGAATGTTGAGTACATATTAATTTCCTTGCATTAAAAAAAAGATGTACTTGCATAGTGCAGCAAAGATTCACTGGATTGATTCCAGGGATGGAGGTTTGCAGTATCAGGAGAGATTCAGTAGACTGGGAGTATATTCCTTAGAATTTAGAGGAAAGAGAGATCTCATTAAAACTTCACAAAACTATTAAACTCTGACAAGCAAGATGCAGAGAGGATGTTTCCTCTGACTGAGGGGTCCAGGATCTGGAGGCACAGTTGAGAAGATGGGGTAGGCTATTTAGGATTCCGATGAGAAAATCATTTTCATTCAAAGGGTGTGATCCTTTTGAATTCTCTATTGCGAAGGCTCATTCAAAGCAGAGATCAATAGATTTCTGGATATTAAGGGAATCAAATGATATGGAGATATTGCTAGAAAATGGTACTGAGGTTGAAGATCAGCCATAAGACCATAAGATATAGGAGAAGAATTAGGCCATTTGGCCCATTGGTCTGCTCCGCCATTCATTCCTGGCTATTTTGTTTTCTTTACTCAACTCCATTCTCCCACCTTCTCCCCGTAACCCTTAACCCCCCTACCAATCAAGAACCTATCAATTTCTGCATTAAATACATCTAATGACTTGGCCTCCACAACCCACTGTGGCAACAAATTCCACAGATTCACCACCTTCTAGCTGAAGAAATTCCTCTTCATCTCAGTTCTAGAGGGACATCCTTTTATTCTGAGGCTGTGCCCTCAGATCCTAGACTTTCCTACTAATTGGATACACCCTCTCCAAATCCACTCTAGACAGGCCTTTCAACACTTGGTGGAGTTCAATGAGATTTCTCCCTCATCCTTCTGAACTCTATAGTACAGGCCCAGAGACATCAAATGCTCCTCATATGTTAGCCATGACCTTAATGAATAACAAAGCAGCTCAAAGGGCAAGATAGCCAATTCCTGTTCCTCTTTCTTATATGTTCTTATAATTGGTAATAGTAGGTAGTTTAAAGATGGTTAAACTTATGTTTATTGAATTTATTTTGTTTCACTAATATTATTCTTCAACAAGTGACTATTTCTTTCAAGAAATGTTTGTATTTTACTTTAAGACAAGAGTTTTTCCTGTCACAGTGAACTGGGATGTTATGTGCTGTTTATCTCACATGATATAGTTTTGGCTTGTGAAGAAAGAAAAAAATTGGAAAAATTAGGGCGCATTCCAGTATAAAAACAATTGATATTATATATATTTACAGGATTCAGGACCACAAATATAGATGGTTCACCCAGGAAAAACACAAATTACGCATTCTTGTTCAGCAAGTTTTGATGGAAAATGAGCCATGTCAAAGTTTCAAGACAGCTCTCCCTTAAATTTTATCCCATACCGCAGAAACACATTTTTCTACTCCTTCTACACTATTTTCAACTAACTGCTTAGCACTCTCTCCTTTCATTTGCATTTGGTAATTAAGGTTAATTCATTCAGTTGAACAAGTAAGTGATTGATTACCTCCTAACAGTGAAATAAAATATATTTCTTTTCTGCACAGCCGCCAAAAAACATAAAGGAATTATTGCTTCACTCTACTAAAATATAATACACTTTGACTTATTGTTGCATTCGCCAACTAAAACAGGGACGGGAATGTTTCTTCCACTTAAACATAAACAAGGTTATATATCACCATATTTGCCAATCCAAATAAAGTAGGGAATGTTCTTCCTACTCAAATATTAGTCCTTATTTATATATGTTTAGGGTAGGGGACAAGGGAAAGTTTTCAGATGAAACAAAATTCTGGATGAGGAATGCCTCACCTTTGGCAAGTAATCCATCTCTCTTGATTTGCTCTCCCCAGTGGATAATCTGAGGCAATGCGCTTTAAGAGCAAAAGATTTATCCAGTTATGAAAGACAAAGCCACACTGGGTACTACCTTAGTTGCTGATATTTAATCAAACCTTTAACCATTGCTCCACTAGATTAATACTATTAAATTCCACTTTCAGTTGGTGATGTCATTAAAATAGAAATAGCAGCAAAATTAAGGAAAGCACATGCTAAGCATACATGATACCATTCTTTAATTCTGAAATAAACCTATTGGGTCTTAAGCCTTCCGTTTTCCAGAGTGCCAACCTGCTCCATGTTCTATAAGGAGAAATAAATAGGAGCAGGAATTAGCCATTAGGTCCTCAAGCCTGCTTTGCCATTTAATAGTGTCATAGTTGATTTGATCTTGCCCTCAGCTCCACTTCCGTGCATATCACCTTGACCATCCACCCCGACCATCCACCCCTTCGCACCAACTACCACCTGCACAGACCTATAATTTCCCTGTCTTTCTGAATATATTCAGTCTCCACAGCTCCATGGGGTACATAGAAGATTCACTACCCTTGGAGAAAGTAAACTCTTACTCATCTCTGTCTTAACTGGTCAACCCTTATTCTGAAACAATGCCCTAAGTTCTTGGTTCACCGACAAGAGGAAACATCTTCTAAGAATCTGTTTTATCAAGCCCCCACTGAATCTTAAATGTTTAAATAAAGTGACCTCTTCTAAACTTCAAAGAATGTAGCCACAACCAGCTCAATCTCTCCTCATTAGAAAATTGTTTCATCCCAGGAATCAACCTTGTCAACCTCCTCTGAATTGAATCTTAATATAAGTCCAACAATCCTTAATCAGAGACCAAAAATGTTTGCAGTAATCCAGGTGCAGTGTCACCAATGCCCTTTATAGTTGTATCCAGACTTCTCTACTTTCATATTCCATTGCCTTGTGAATTACTCACTGTACCTCCCTGCTATCTTTTTATGTTGCATGTACGAGGAAACACAGATCCCTTTGAGGAACATGATTCTGTAGTCGATACAATGCTTTGTTCATCTATTATTCCCATTTCATCGTTCTCCAAATCATACTTCATGCTGAGAGCTCCTTAATTGGGTTTAGATTATGATTGGTTTTTAATGCTTTTTAATAGTAAGAAACCATAACAACAGCTTTTAAAATCAAAGATGTCCTAGTTTTGTGATTTGTTTTTTGTTTGCTGATGCCTGATAAGATGTTAGGGCAAAACATAGCAGACAATTAGGACATCAAAAAATAAGTGAAATCCTATTTCAAGACATATGTGTTCTCCTCAAAATTTGCTTTCCTACCAAATCTGATGACACACATCCAATCCCTTTATCTAAGTCATTAATATAGAAAGTAATTCCTGAAAATTGCGTTAATTTTCTGGCAATAAACTTGTAAAGCTTTTTAATAATTTGACAAGTTTATAGGTGAACTTACTATTACCTTCCTACTTTTATATTCTATAACTCTAGAATTCAGCAAGTTTAGACTCTTTTGAACTCTCCATGTCTTTGATCAATTAGAAATCAGCCATAGATAATTATGCAATGGGCAATAAAAGTTAGTCGTCCTTACTGTGAAGAAATATAACCAAATTCCAACATTGCCCTTCAGTTAACTACAGGAATACTCAGTGTCACTTTGCTCCTCAGTTTAGGGAACAATAATGACATCAGGAATCTAACTATCATGACCATCTCTTCTTCACAACACAAATTGACATCCGAACACAAGTGATGTCACCTGACCCCAAAAGATTCCACTGCTGGCTCCAGGCCAACCAGCTAATTTTCCATATTCACTATTTCCAGCTACATTCAAAATTCAGGTATAACCATCGCCTGACTTTCCTCTAGATTTTGATTCTCTTGCAATGTCTTGTTAAAAGGAACAAACATTTGATTATGCTTCTAGATCAGTGATTCCACTATTTTCTATTATTATAAAAATATGCAGCAAACCATTAAGCAACTCTATTAAGGTTCTATATTATAGTCTTTGCATCTTGTGGCATTTTTTAAAGAGCAGAATCATGCTTTTTGAGGAAGATACCATTGACTTCCCAAAAAAAAACCTCATCTCCCCCTCCATTAGAAATCTTTCTCATAGTGTCATGGAATCTTAGAGAAATACAGCAAAGAAACAGGCCCTTCTGCCTACAAAGTATACCATCAACGACACATCTTATGCTAATCCCATATTATTTATTATTCTCCACCCTTTCTCTTCGTCTCCCCCAAGATTCTACCACTCAGCCACACATGTGGGGCAATTGACAGTGGCAAACTAATCAACCAGCCCTCAAGTCTTTGGGATGAGGGAGAAAACTAGAGCACTGCTGCAGTCCTTCTGAAGATACCCCTAGTGTTATTAAGAAGGGAATTCCAGAATTTACATCCAATGGTGATGAAAGGATAGTGGTAAATTTCCAAGTCAGTTGTGGCATGTAACTTGGTGGGACTATATGCTTTCTGCTCTTGAGTTTCTTGCTAGTATATGTCATGGATTTGAGGGGTGTTGTTGCAGAAGCCTGGGTGAGTAACTGCAGTGTATTTTGTCGAGAGTACACACTGCAGAGACAGTATGTTGCTTGCCTTGTTTGTGGGACAGTTCTCCCAGTTTAAGACATCTGACCCAGATATATGTGTGAAGGATGTTCCAAAGTCAAATGAACTGCAAACAATGACACTTTATCCAAATTCAGTCCTTAGGTCAATGACGGGCAATCTGTCCCGATTTACCCTTATTCTGGTTCAGCATAGCATTTTGATGCAATTGAATCACTTGCTAAACCATTCCAGAGAGCCATTGTGAATCATTGAAAGTCTGGAGTCACAGAAAGGCTAGATCAGGAAAGCATGTCAGATTTCTTTCCTTGAAGGGTGTAAACGAACCATGTGGCATTTTCACATTCTTATGAATAATCCTGATTCAACAGTGATACTCATTACTTCATCTACTGAATTTAAACTTTTCAGCTGCCATGGTGGGACTTGCTTTTCTGGATTGTTGATCCAGCCTCTGGATTATTAGTCTACTAATTTAACAACAGCCCCACAACTGATTCTGGTGACATGCTTAAATTGATTATTCTGTCATTGCTGCTCATTAAGGATAATAGCACTTCAATCTTTGCCAGATTATCTGGGTCATGTATTATTATCAGGAGCACCATCCCTCATGATTTCTAATGCGAGTGCACTAAACAAGTCCTTCACTATTTTTACCAGCTCATATTCTGAACCAACGGGGAATTCACATTTATATTTGATTTGTAGACATTGCTTGTTAAAATAATCTTCCTGTTTTACATATGAATTTTAACCTTTCAAAGATCAAACTGTTTTTATTCTTTAACTGACTTTGAATTATTGCCTAAGAAGTGTTCAGAGACAATACCTGAGGTGCATTTAAATGCATTGTAGAAGGAAGTGCACAGAGTGACCCATAAAGCAGAAGGAAGCAGAAGAAAGTCGTACTAGATAAGGACAAAAATGTTGTTTAGCAGAAGAGACATTGCTCTTGGCCAATGAAGTTCAGAATTCATTAGCATATCAACTGCGTTCTACAAACATAGAAGTGTTCCGGAAGCACGAAAATATACATTTAAGCGCCAGGGATCATACTAAAGTAAAATCTGAGATAAACTGAAAATAGTGGAACAGGAAAACAAGGGATTGCAGATGCTGGAATTTGGAGCAAAGAACGAGCTGCTGGAGGAACTTAGCTGGCCAGGCAGCATTTGTGGAGAGAAATTGGTATTCAACATTTTGGGTCGAGGCCCTTCATCTGGACTCCAAATGAAAGGTCTCGACCCGAATTATTGACTGTCCACTTCCTTCCACAGATACTACTTGTCCCACTGAGTTCCTCCAGCAGCTTGATTTTTGCTGAAAGTAGTGGAAATTGTCATCAGATCGTAGCATGCTTGAGAGAGGGAAAAGACAATTAAAATTCCAGGTTGGAAACCTTTCATCAGAACTGGGAAAACTGAAAGGTAAAACTAGTTCCAAGAAATAAAGTAAAAGGGGAGGAGAGGAAAGAACACAAGGGAAGAGTGAAAGAGTGAAAAGCTTGAGTGGTTAAATGACAAAATGATAACAATTACCTGGAAGAAATCTTTTTTAAAATTTGAAAAGAACAAAGTGGATAGCCTCACATTTCCCCACATTGTACTCCATCTGCTATATTGTTACCCACTCATTCAGTTCGTCTATTATCCCCTTGAAGTCTTGCATTTTTATCATTACTCACACTCCCATGCAGTTTCATGTAATGGCCAAACTTTAAAATGTTACATTTGGTCCCCTTAGCCAAATCGTTGATTTAGATTTGAATAGCTGAGCTCTAAACGTCGATCCCTGCATACTCTACTTTTCACAGCCTGACATTTACTTTGCAGTCATTATTTATTTAGAAGATTTTATATCAGAGATATTAATGTAGCATCTACAACCACATTATGTGGAATAGTTTGAAAACTATCATAAACTTTATGAACAACTCCCCTTCGACTTACTCAGCAACTTAAGTGATTTTCCGTTCAGACCCAACAATATATTATGTGTGATTACTTCTCAACACAGCCTATCTTAATTTATGTTCACCTTCATGTTAACTTTCAGTGACTTGTATAAATGAAAACTTTACAGTGATTTCCATAGATAAATCACCCTAATTGTTTTCAATTAGGAGTTTGCAATAAGAAGAAAGAGATAATGCCCTCCATTGGGAGTGCACATATCACCCCGGTAAAAACCTTTGCAATTGATATATTAATATGCTGGCTCATATCTCACATTCTTTTCCAATTAGATGCTTACGGTTGAATTTACCTTTCAAAATCACACTTGGAGGCCATACTGATGCAGCCATCCGACAAGGTAAAAAGGTTTGTGAGAGGCAACTAGCCCTCAGACAGTGTAAACTGAGGTCCTTCCCCTAAACCACACATAGTTAGTTGCAGTACAAGTCAGGATGTTTTGGATTTCTGCACACAGAATGTACTGGATGTCAGGTTGGAGGTCAGATTTTGCAACATCTGATCTCCCACTGGATCCCTGGATTCATCACTGAATCAATGATTGATTCAAGGAGTAGCATGAAACATTTCATATCTGGTCCTTCAGTTTTACACCAGATTTTGCATCTAGCACAACCGCATGCAACTGAACGGGGTTAAATGACCTTCATTAAGTGAAGTTAAATGGTCTGTTTTTCGTCCTTTAATTAATAAAGTTTAATTAATTTACACATTATGTTTTAATAATTTTTATCTATTAAAATAATTAGTTTTTAATCATTTAAATTACTTAAATGTCTTCTAAGTATCTCTGATGATCAGAGATATTCAGGGAAGGTGGCACTCAGGCAAGAGCAAGATCTATGCCATCAATCTCTTACATCAAGCAATTCCTTGAATAGAAAGTGCAATCCAAGTTTAAGTAATCTTGACTAATTTGTTGATGGATTTCAAGTCCACCAAGTCTTCAGGTCAAAACTTTGCAGACATTCAAAATGCCAAATTGCCACTGCTGGGTACAAGTGTAAAGACAATAGTGTAAATTTGAAGTGCTGACAGAGACTAGTATATTTACTCAACGTTAATTGAAAATACCAAAATGATTAACATCAACAAAATCATTGAATGGTGGGATCTTCAAAAATGGACATTATGCACATGGTGGGTAATAGTAATCCTATATCACAACACTTGGTCCAGACCCCACAGGTTATGGCTATCAAAATGCTAATCCTGTTTTTTTCAGAGCGATGAGGAATTCTGTCTCTACCAATCCTTTTACAGTTATTCCCAAACCCCACTGCCTGCTGAGTGAAAGAATTCCTCTTCAACTCATAAGTAATCCTTATACCAGCCTCTGACTCATATGGTAACAGGGCAGTTACCTGTAGAAGACATTTAAAAAGGCAAGTGAAATACTTCCTTTTACTGGCCTTAGTATAGAAATCAAGAGCAGGAATGTCACACTGGAACAACAATAAAAAACTCATTAGGCCACCCCGAGAGTATTATATACAGTTATGGTCACCAAACGACAGCATAGATCTGTAGAACTAGAAAAAGATGCACAGGAGATTCACTTTGATTTTGCCAAGGCTAGAAAATGTCAGTTACAGGAGAGATTGGCTAGAAAACAAGTGTTTCTTTGAAACTAAAGAGACAAAGAAGAGGTTTAATTGAGACGTATAAAATGATGAGAGACCCGGATAGAATAAATAGTTAGGACCCATTTTCTTTGGCAGATAGAACAAATATTAGAGAGCACAGACTTAAGATAATTGGTATAAAGATTAGAGGGAAGCCGAGGAAATGTGTTTGCATCAAAAAAATGGCAAGTGTTTGGAACCTTGAAAAGAATTAATAAGTGTCTCAATGTGCAAGATTGTGCACCAGAGCTGGTGAGTTCAAATAACTGAAATAGCTTCTTTTGAGCCTGCTGTGTTGCAAATTCCTGTGATTCTATCAAGTATCACCACAAAAATGTAATATATGTTTTGAAAGTATTAAATATATCTAGCATACATATACCAGACTGCATGCATACAAAGTAAATACAAGTGAGAACAGCTGAGGACTTTATACCAACGTGGAAAGTCTACTTGGTGTCTGGAATTTGCAAATGTTATCACAGACCAAGGAATGAACTTGGGTAACCTAACTGGGGAATACAGAGATGCAAAAACACAGGGTCAGGAAGGGCATGGGAATAGGGGACACAAAATTTGGCAATCAAGAAACGTTGAGAGTTAGAACACAGAACAGTACAGCAGGGGAACAGACCCTTCAGCCCCACAATGTTGGACCAAACCAATTAAACTAGTAATTAAATGTTGAATTAAACTAATCCTTTCTGCCTACACAATGTCCATACCTGTCCATTCTCTGCACATTCATGTGCCTATCTAAGAGCCTCTTAAAGGCCTCCATCATCTTTGCCTCCACCACCACCCCAGGCAGTGCATTCCAGGCACCTACCACTTTGTGTGTAAAAAAACGTGCCCCGCATGTCCCCTTTGAACTTTATCCCTCCCATTTTAAATGCATGCCCTCTGGTATTAGACATTTTGACCTTTGGAAAAAGATACCGGCTCTCAACTCTATGCCTCTCATAATCTTATAAACTTCTATCAGGTCTCCCCTCAGCTGCTGCTCCAGAGAAAACAACCCAAATTTTGTACATAAAAACATAGAAAAACTACAGCACAATTCAGGCCCTTCGGCCCACAAAGCTGTGCCAAGCACTCTAACCTCTCCTCTCCTTTGTCTAACCTCTCCTTGCAGCACATGCTCTGTAATCCAGGCAGCATCCTGGTAAAGCTCTTCTGCACCCTCTCCAAAGCCTCCACATCCTTCCTATAATGGGGGTGACCAGAACTGAATGCAATATTCCAGATGCAGCCTAACCAGAGTTTTATAAAGCTGCAACATAACTTCCTGACTCTTGAACTCAGTGCCTCGACTAATAAAGATAAGCATGCCATATGCCTTCTTTACTCCCTATCAACCTGTGCATCCACTTTCAGGGAGCTATGAACTTGCTCCCCAAGATCCTTTTTTGGAAGAACGTTGCAGCTATGAAGGGGAATGAGGCTGAGAATGCGGGAACAGGGTTTAGGAGTTGGAGGTGGGTCGAGGGAGATTATGGGATTGGGCAATGGAGATATCATAATGTGGTATTTATAAGAGATAGGAAGACAGGAAAAGGAAGCAAAAGAATAGGTGGAAAAACTGGAAAAAGAGACCATGGAGTAGGAGAAGCTGAATAATGGAAAATCAAGGACAGACAGAGACACTAAAGGAAGGACGCTCAAGAAGAGGCAGAGAGACAAGGAATCATGGCTTGGTAGAATGGGGCAGATGTGGGAAACCAAAAAAGGAACTGGGAAATGTAGGTTTGGGAAACACAAGGATAGGAAAAGAGAGAGACTGAGAATGTTAGATTTGGAAATGGGGATGATGGAAGGTAGAAAGACTAGGGAACACAGATAGCACAAGAGATGGAGAGACTGATGAATTGACGAACTAGGATGGGGGGGATTGGGCAGTGGGCTCAAGGAATCACTGGGGACTGGATAATGGAGACTTAAAGATAGATGGAGTGACCAGGGAATGGGTGTCAAAGACAGACTGGGTATAGGGCTCAAAGGAAAGCCAGGGAATGGGGTCTCAAAGAGAGACTAAGGGAAACTGCAGAATGGCAGCTCATTGGGAAACCAGGAAGTGAGGGCTCAAAAGAAGATTGGGGAATGGAAACTCAAGGGGGTAACAGGGAATGGGGCCTCAAAGGAAGATTGTGATCAAATAAAAGGCATTTAAGAGGCTGGGAAAAGAGGTGGATCGACAGGGAAACAGCCTAAGAGTCAGGTAGAGAGATATGAGAATGAAATGCCAGGAAAGTAGAAGGGACGGACTGGTGTGGGGCGTCCTTTAGCTTAACCCTGCTC
>JAUZTB010000011.1:61939484-61951511 GCA_034780895.1 Rhynchobatus australiae
AGACCTCGATGAATACGCCACAGTCATCACTGACTTCACAAGGACATGTGTGGACGAGTCTGTACCCACAAAAACATTCTCAGTCTTGCCCAAACAGAAGCCCTGGATGAACCAGGAGATTTGTAATCTGCTGAGGGCTAGATCTGTGCTGTTTGTGGCTGGCAACCCAGAGTCATACCAGAATCCAGGTATAACCTCCAGAAGGCCATTGCGAGCTCAAAGAGGCAATTTTGGACTAAACTGGAATCACAGATGAATGCTCAACAGCTGTGGCAGGGCTTGCACAATATTACTTCCTACAAGGTGAGACTGGTTAGCATAAGTGGCAAGAACATCACTCCTGAATGAGCTCGATGCCTTTTATGCACACTTTGATAGGAAGAACTATGACACACTCACACATCTGTGCGGACCAATTGGCTGGAGTATTTAAGATATTTGAGATTTATTAGTCACATCTACATCGAAACACACAGTGAAATGTATCTTTTTGCATTACAGAGAATGTGCCAGCGGCAGTCAGCAAGTGTCGCTACTCTTCCAGCGCCAACATAACATGCTCACAGCTCCCAACCCATACATCTGTGGAAAGTGGGAGGAAACCGGAGCACCCAGATGAAAACCAGGCAGACACATGGGGAGAATGTACAAACTCCTTACAGATTGCTGCGGAAATTGAACCTGGGTTGCTGGCGCTGTAATAGCGTTACGCTAATTGCTACACTACCATGCCAGACATACTCATCTTCCTGCTTCTGTGGTCTGATGTTCCCACCTGCTTCAAAAAGGCATCTACTGTACCAGTGCCCAAGAACAGCATGGTGACCTGCCTCAATGATAACTGTCCAGTAGTGCTTATATCAAACGTAATGAAGTGCTTTGAGAAGTTGGTTATGGTACGAATCAACTCCTGCCTCAGAGATGACCTGGATCCGCTCCAATTTGCCTACCGCCACAACATGTCAACAGCAGAAGTGATTTCTCTGGCTCTCCACTCTGCTCTGGACCATCTGGACAACAGGAACTTGTACGTCAGGCTGCTGTTCATTGACTACAGCTTAGTGTACAACACTATCATCCCATCCACACTCATCATCAAGTTTCAAGACCTGGGCCTCTGTACCTCCCTCTGCAACTGGATCCTCATCTTCCTCATCGGCAGATCTCAGTCAGTGAGGATTGGTAACAACATCTCCTCGCTGATCATCAATACAGGTGCACCTCAAGGCTGCGTGCTTAGCCCCTTGCTCTACTCTCCGTACACACATGACACAGCTCCAATGCCATCTTCAAATTCACCAATGACACTACTGATGTTAGACAAATCACAGGTGGTGATGAATCAGTGTACAGGAGCGAGATAAAACACCTGGTTGAGTGGTGCTACAACAACAACCTCTTGCTCAATGTTATCAAAACTCAAGAACTGATTGTTGACTTCAGGAAGGGGAAAGAGGATGAACATACACCAGTCTACATTGGAGGTAGAGTCAGCAATTTAAATTTCTGGGCATTTACATCAGATGACCTGTCCTGGACCCAGCATATAGATGCAATCATAAGGAACACACGCCAGCATCTTCACTTTCTTAGGAGGTTAAGGAGATTCAACGTCACTGAGCACTCTAAAAAACTTCTATAGATGTACTGTTGAAAGTATCCTGACTGGTTGCATCATGGTCTGGTATGGCAATTCGAATGCACAGGAATGTAAGAAGCTGCAGAGAGTAGTGAACTTTGCCCAGTACATCATGGACATATCCCTTCGCATCACTGGTAATATCTGCAGGAGGCGCTGCCTCAAGAAGACAACTTCACTCATCAAAGATCTCCATCATCCAGGCCATGCCATCTTTTTGCAGCTACCATCGGGCAGGAGGTACAGAAGCCTGAAGTCCCACACCACCAGGTTCAAGAACAGCGAGTTCCCTTCAACCATTCAGTTCCTGACCCAACCAGCACAACCCTAATCATTACAGTTTAGCAACACTATAACCACTTTGATCACTTTGCACTAAAATAGACTTTTTTTTTGTTCTAATTGAGTTCTTTATTGTAAAAGTTGTGTATAATTTATGTTTTTCTTGTGAGTGCTACTAATATGATGCTATGTGCCTGTGATGCTGCTATGAGTAAGTTTTTCATTGCACCTGTGCATACATGTACTTGTGCCCATGATGATAAACTTGACTTTGACTTTAAAACTCAGGTGGGGCATGTAGAAATTTCTTCAGAATAGTAAATATTTCTAGAATTCTCTGCTCCAGAGGGTAGTGGAAGCCAGATCATTAGATATATTTATGGTGGAGATGGATAACTATTGGAAAGATGAGGAATTGAGGCTTATGAGGAACCAGTGCAAAAGAGGAGTTAAGGCCAGCATAAATCATATTAGATGGCAGGGCAGAGTTGATGGGAATGGTGCTTATTCCTGCTCCTTTTTTCTTATGTTCTTGTATTATTGCAGTAAAACTCTTATATCCAGCACTCTTGAGCCTTTGCTGGTGCTGGACTAGCAGACTTTATCCCAGCACATTTTTAGCTCGCATTTTTTTTAATATATATTACACCATATTATAATAAATCTTCCAGTGAACCAGGAAAGCTTAAAGGGAGTGTGGGAACCATGGACCCCATAAGTGGAAAGGGAACACAGCAAACATCATCTGGTTGGAGCTTTACTGTAATGATCAAGTTTCAACTCCGTCTGTGGACTTGCAGTTCCAATTCTGTCATCCTCAAATCTCTGCATTCCTCCAATTCTGTCAGCTTATCAATCCTTATTCTCTTCTCTCCACTACTGGTGACAAACCATATGGTCCATTTTTAAATGGTAAACACTACAGAGCTCAGACACAATATAAACAATTTTCTTTGAATGAGGCACTGCCAAGGCAAAGGAGCATAGAAGCATGGTGACTGTGGAAAAGAGTGAGAAGCCAAGGAGATGGCTTATGTACAGTAGGAGTTTGAGAGATGGGGACAGCTGGAGGATGGGAAGGGGAAGAGGGAGAGAGAGAAAAAAGGTGGGATAGAAAATAAAGGAAAAAGGGTGAAAAGAGAGGTAAGAGAACAAGTCAGTACAGAGAGTGAGTGAGAGGTGGATGAGAGAAAAGGAATGGGAGAGAGAGAGGTGAGATAGACTTGAGGATAAGATTGAAGAAAATCCCAAAGCATTTTTATAAGTATATTGAGGATAAGAAAGTAACCAGTGAAAGAACAGTGTTCATTTGGAAACAAAGTGGCAATCTGTGTGTAAAGACAGAAGATGTACTTAATGTCTTCAATGAGTACTTCTCATGTGTATTCACCACGGAGAAGGATACTGTCATTTTAGAATTCAGGGAAGCAGACAGTGAAATTCTAGAATATGTAAAAATTAAAAAGGAGGAGATATTAGGTGTCTTACCAGGCTTAAAGGTGACTTGGTAGAGGAGTTGAATCCTGGGCTTCTACAGGAGGCAAGGGAGAAAATTGCTTGTACCCAGACAAAGATTTTAAATTTTTACCGGCCACAGATGAGGTGTCACAAGACGGGGAGACAGCAAATGTGATACCTATATTCAAGAAGGGCAGCAAGGATAAGCTAGGTAATTACAGGCCTGTGAATCTAATGTCAATGGTCAGGACGTTATTGGAAAACATTCTGAGGGCCAGGTTTAATCTGTGCGTGAAAAGGCAGGGATTGATCAAATGTGGGATCCTCATGGCTTTGCTTTAGGGGAGACCCTGTCTGAATAACTTGACTTAACTTTTCCCAAAGGTAACAACATGTGTTGATGAGGACTATGTGACTGATGTAATATTCAGCAACTTGAGGAAGGCCTTTTGACAAGGTGTCACATGGCATTCTAGTCCAAAGCTTAAGAGACCAAGATATCCAGGGCAAGTTGGCAATTGGATCCAAAATTGGCTTGATAATAGGTGGCAGAATAGATGGTAGACAATAGTTTTTGTGATTGAAAATCTGTGACGTGGTGTATGACAGTGCTAGAACTCTCACTGTTTTCATATACATTTGTATATAAATGTAGAAGATATGATAAGTAAGTTTGCAGAGGACATCAGGATCAGTAGTGTTAAGGATTGTGAAGAGGATAGTCATACGATGATCAATTGAGATACCCACTAAACTTCTCACCCCTTGGCCAAAACCTATCTCCTGTAGTTTTAGATACCTTTGCTTTGGGAAGAAATTTCTGATTATTTACCCCATATGTGTCTCTCAGAATTTTGTAAAACCATATCTGGTCCCTTGTCTTGCACCGAAGAAAACAAATCCAGCCTAGTCAGTCTTTTCTCATAATTGAAAGTATCCATTCCAGGCAACATCCTGGTGTGAGAAGTTTAGTGGGTATCTCAGGAAAAACCTTTTCACCCAGATAGACCTGAAATCCAGAATGCACTGCCTGAGTGAGTGGTGGAGACAGTTAGAGCATGTGAGAAGTATCTGGATGAGCATTCAAATCATCAGTGCACAGGCGGCTTTGAATCAACTGTTAGTAAATGGAATGGGTAAACATAGGTACTTGATGGATAGCATGGATATGGTAGGGCGAAGGGTGAGTTTCTGTGCTGTATGATTCTATGAGAAAGTGGGAGCGGGAAGGGATGAGAGGGAAAGAGGCAGAGGGAATATCACAGAGTCATACAGCATGTAAACATGACCTTAGGCCAAGCGTGTCCATGCCAGCCATCAAGTACTGTGGGCTTAAGAACTCATCCAGCATTGTTTGGTAGTGGGTGCAAGTATAGACTAGGTGTTTCCAGCATTTACTGCCTTTATTTCAGAAGGAATATACATCCATATAAACTAGTTAATACAGATTTTATCAAGGCTGGTGGCTTAAGTCAGCTGATTGTTTAAGAATGGGGATACAAAGGACAAAATATGTCTTAAACTACTGGGGAATCTAAGAATGGCCACAAATATGCAGCATGGAACCAAAATCAAATAATTTCCCAATGCAATCATCTGCAGGGACACTCAGGAGTAGGAACACTGTAGCACGTATGACAAAACTTTGTTGGTGGCCTGAATTCAGAATGACATTAAGCATGATATGGAGAATTGCTCAATATACACCCTGAATTATCCTGAAAAATATGTTCGGAAAGGGGAATTGCCACATAACTAAGCCAGTGGAAAGCTCCTGGACCAGTGTACACATACATTATGTTGGGCCACTGCTACCATGCAAGGGGATATTTAAATGTGTTAAATGTATTAACACATTCACAAAGTGGGTAAAGTCTTTCTCTACAAGGACTGACACTGCTCATGTGAGGGCAAGTACTGCCCTTGAAGAGATGTTTACACAATAGAGATTGCCTTGAAATATGTAATTAGATTAAAGTTCTCATTTTACTGAAAAGCTAATGGAAAGTATTATGATGTTGGGAATGCTGCAGCGATTCCACATAGCATTTCACCCCAGGCTTGCAGAATTCTGGAAAGAATGAATCAAACACTCAGGAGCATGATAAAGAAAGCAGTCCAGCAGAATAATTCAACATTATTTCAAGTTTTGTCTTATACACTCATATTGCTTAGAAACACTGCATTCTTTAGTAGACATATATCCTAATAATTGATTACTGGAAGACATATGAAAGAATTAAAATGATCAAGCTCAATGAGAGACAACAGCACACAAGAAAATACTGATGGACCTAGCGTTGAACTTGAAAACCCTCCAGCTGTCAGCCACCATTAACATGGGCAAAAGGAGGCAAGCAACTAAAGCATATTTCCATGGCAAGCTTGATCTTTGTCAGTTAAAGGTAGAGTAACAGGTACCCAAGCAACAGATAGGAATCTTAATATACTAAAAGTGTGGTAGATTAGGCCAGCCTCTTAAAGTACATGGTGTTGTCCAACGCCGGAGGAACCAAGTAGTACCCCATCAACCAAAAGAAATATTACAGTAAACAACAGAACCATTGGCACCAACTTACCTTGGATGCAGAGGAATGAGGTGCAAATGGAGTAACTGAAAATCAAAGAGAAGATGACAATCTGGGACTGGTACGATCGTTCCACCCACTCAATTAGGCACTGGTTGGATGAGGTCCACAAGCCAAAACAAAAGAGGGACACAGCAATGGCTATTCAGACTGGTAAGCATTTAACTATTCCAAAAGGGGAGGAAGAATTGGACAAAAATCTGCAATGATGACAGTAACTACAGAGATTACAGGGGCACAGATAACCGGGATATGGATAGTCATGCTTGGCATTCATACGGTACTATCTTTGACACCACTAATAAGCTACATGCCTTCAGGAACATTGAAGATCCAGAAATTACTGAAAAGGGGATCACAAAGGGATGAATACAGTGCTTTAGATGTTGCGCAGAGCAACCAAGATGTGGAAGGTTCTTGCAGACTGGGGTGGTGGTACTTTGCTTTGACACATGTACCCACTTGGGGCAAATGGTACTGCAGACTAAACAAGTCTGTGATTGGCTTCACTCATGAGTCGGTAATAAATTGGACCAATAGAAGCCAGAATGGAGTGTGCCTAGAGCGCAGCAGTAAGTGTAGAAGAAGGACTCCTGATAAGCTTTTCAAAGCATTTGGGATTTCTAACAGAAAGATCTATTTTTGCCAGAAAGGACAGTGGGGGTGTTACTCATGTATGGGTACTAAGGTAAATATAATATTTCTCCAATGTGAATTGCATGGTAATGCTAGTGAAATGGTCCCGTGTTGGAAACATTCCAAATGCTTAATATCAGGAGAGTACTTATTGAACTTACAGGCAAAGAGATGTGCCCAACTACTCCTTCCGCTACAACCATAACAATCCCAAATGCTGTTTCAACAGGTAACAATACCTTTATTGCAAGATTACAGCCAACCCAACACATTTAAGATGCCCAAAACATCAATCGGGTCCTGGGAAAGGAATAGTCAATCAGTACAAGCAAAATTGTATTTGATAATATACAGTATGATTTATCCTTATGGTTTTAAATATACCTGCTATAAGTTAACTGGAGTGGTGCCCTGTGGGTGTCAAAGAAAAGTATTATAGATTAATACAAAAGTTATTGGGAAAGGAAATACAAAAGAACAACATTGCAGTAGAAACAAGAATGAAAAGATGGTTATTCAATGATATTGATATTTATATTGAGCAGGACTGTTGTCAGTTAATGCACTGGGATATATAAAATATTAACAAAAACCTTTTAATTTGCATGGGAACAGGTATAAATTATGTAGCATTTTCTGGTTTTATTTCAGAATTCCAATGGCAGCAGGTTTTTTTTTATCTTCAGCATATCTAAACATCTGTTTGAAGTAGTTAATGTCGATCTCATCAAAACTGATGGCTTAATGGACTTGGTGGGCCAAAGGCCTTGTAGCATGCCATATCTCTCGATGACTCATTGACTTAAGGACGGCCAGCAGATTTTTTAAGTATGCACCATAGTCTAACAGAGATATAGCTAATTGCTTAAAGATGGCCAAATTGTAACCAGCCAACTGCATGTAGAAGAATGAGTAAGCACCTGTTAGAGGGGTGCATGTGGGGAGGAAATTTAGGACAGTGAGAGAGAATCTAGGGGACAGAACCCAGGATAGTGAGAACCTGGAACCAGCACTCAAGGGTCTCAAATTTCAGGTTCTCAGAGAGACTGAGTAACATTGGCACGAATCATTGTTGCTTGGGTACTCTGCTGTCATCAGGTGTACTGTTTCCTGTGCATTGTACATAAGAAGTTAATTAAAGGTGGGCGCTTGAAGGTCTGTTTCCATACTGTATCTCTCTTTGACTCTAAGATTGAGTAGTGGTTTGCTTACATCGCTGGTACAGGACTCTCTGATTCAACAAGAAAGAAAGATCAAATATGTCAACAGTACTCATGTATACTAATTCCATTTTTCAATATTCGGCTCATAGCCTTCTATGCTTTGATATTTCAAGTGCTCAGCTAAATACTTCTTAAATGTTGTGCAAAAAACTGTCTCCATTAAAATATAAAAGTTGGGACATTATGTTATAACTTTATGAAATACTGGTTAGACTGCACTTGTGATATTGTTTGGAATTCTAGCTGCCACACCGTATATGGTTGCACTGGAGAGGATAGAGGAGATTCACCAGGATGTTGTCTGGTAAATTTATGTTAATTTAGGTTTATGTAATTTATGTTTGTCATATTGGTAACGTACTGTGCTGCTGCTGCAAAAAGTTAATTTTCATGGAAATTAAGCCTGGATATACATGCCGATGGCAATAAACTTGAACTAAAAATCTTCAACAGCAGGGAGAGACTGTGAGGGTAGAGTTCATTTTCCCTCGAGTGAAGGAGGATAAGGTATATAAAAATAGAGATGCAAAGATAGGGTAGATAGTCAGAATTTTATTCTCATGGTCAGGGTATCAAAATCAAGACAGCATAGGTTTGAAGACACAAGATGCTGGAAATCTGGAGCAACACACCAAAAGCTGGAGGAACTCAGTGGGTCAGGCAACATCTATGGAGGGAAATGGACAGTTGATGTTTTGGGTCAAGAACCTTCACCAGGACTGGAGAGAAAGAGGGGAGACAGCCAAAATAAAAAGGTGGGGAGAAGGGATGGAGTGAGAGCTGTTAGGTGATAGGTGAATCTAGGTGAGGGGGTGATAGGCAGATGGGGGAAGGCGTAAAGTGGGAATTATGTAAGAAGCTGGGAGGTGATAAGTGGAAGTGACAAAGGGCTGAAGAAGATGGAATCCGACAGGAGAGGACAGTGGACAATGGAATAAAGGGAAGATGAGGAGGGGAACCAGTGGGAGGAATGTGTGGGTAACGGGTCGATTGAGAGGTCGGGGGAGGGGTAAGAAATGGGGTGATGGGGCCAGTGGAATAAAGGGGAAAAAGGGAAAAAAGGGACAGAGGAGAGCGGTTATCAGAAATTAGAAAAATCGATGT
This sequence comes from Rhynchobatus australiae, assembly GCA_034780895.1. Taxonomy (NCBI): domain Eukaryota; kingdom Metazoa; phylum Chordata; class Chondrichthyes; order Rhinopristiformes; family Rhynchobatidae; genus Rhynchobatus; species Rhynchobatus australiae. The sequence goes on from JAUZTB010000011.1 coordinate 61,948,415, forward strand.
TCATGCCATCAGGTTGGAGACTACCAAGACAGAATATGAAGTGCTGTTCCTTTAATCTGTGTCTAGCCTCAACTTGACAGTCAAGGAGGCTGTGGGTAGATGTGTCAGCGTGGGAATGGGAAGTGGAATTGAAATGGCTGGCCACTGGGAGACCCCAGCTGGTATGGTGAATGGAGTGAAGGTACTCGACAAAGTGATCCCCCGATCTGCATGGGGTCTCACCAATGTAGAGGAGGCCACACCAAGAGCACCAGATGCAATAAAATAACACTGATGGATTCACAAGTGAAGGACTGCCTCACTGGGAGGACTGCTTAGGGCCCTGAATGGTAGTGAAGGAGGTGTAGGGGCAGATGTAATACTTAGTGCGGTTGCAGGGATAAGTGCCTGGAGGGGGATTGGTGTTGAGCAGACAAAGGAGTCATGGAGAGAGTAATCCCTGTGGAAAGCGGAGTGGGGAGGGGAAGATGTGCCTGGTGGTGGGATCCTGTTGGAGATGGCCGAACTTGCAGAGAATGCTAAGTTGGACATGTAGGCTCATGGAGTCGTAGATGAGGACTAGGGGAGATCTATCCCTGTAATGTCTGCAGGGGGGTGGGAGTGGTGGTGAGTGGATGGGGCAAGGCAGACATATGAGAAATAGAAGAGATATGACTGAGGGCAGCATCAATAGCAGTTGGCCAGGGAACCTCATTTTCTGACAAAAGAAGGATATCTCGTATGTCCTGGAGTAGAAAGCATCATGATTACAGATGCAGCGGAGATGGAGGAACTGAGGAAAGGGAATTGTGTCCTGCAAGTGACAGGGTGGGAAGAGGTGCAAATCAAGGTAACTTTGGGAGTCAGTGGGTTTGTAGAAGATGTCAGTGGATAATCTGTGTCCCGAGATGGAGACAGAGCGATCACGAAAGTGGAGTGAGGTGTCACAAGTTTGTGAGTGGGAGGAGTTTTAAAGGGAATTTGAGGAGTAAGTTATTTTTAAACAGAGAGTGGTTGAGATCTGGAATTCGCTGCCAGCAGAGGTTGGATAATCACTATGTTTAAGAGATATTTAGCCAGGCACTTGAATCGGCTAGGCATAGAAGGCTATGGACCTAATGCTGGCAATTAGGCAAATGGGCAAAAAAGGTCATCGAGGACGTGGTTAGCAGAAGGTCGTACAACTCTATGATTCTATTCTGGAAATCTGGGATGGAAACACAAAATGCTGGATAAACTCAGCAGAGCAACACTCCACTGAATGTTCCCAGCTTTTTCTGTTTTTATTTCAAATGCCAAGAATAGGTGGTTAGACTCTCTTTTGTTATATATTGTCACTCCCTGATAGTTGTGTGCCACAAATGTAAATAAGTGTGCCACTTTGCAGTTCATACATGAATGTTGTTTAAGTGTTAATGTTACTTTTCATGCCCCGATTGAAGGAGGCAAATTTAGAAGAGTTTGCATATATTGGTTATGCACAGGCACTAAATTATTGTTTTTAATCAGTGGGTGAATAAACCAGTCACAAAGGCAGTATGGCAGCACAGCTAGCAATATTGCTGCCTCACAACTCCAGTGACCTGACCTTCTGTGGTGTGTTGAGTTTACATGCTCTCCTTGTGACTGCGTAGTTTCCTTCTGGTGCTCTGGTTTCTTTCCATATATGAGGTGCAGGTCAGAAGGCTAATTGGAATTGATAGTTTTGGCAATACAAAAACCATAATATTACAACTTATGTGGAACTTACTGTGAGGGTCAACGGAAGCTTAGTGGCTGATAGACTGGGGGAATCAACATTTAAAATAGGATGGGGAAAAAGGGAGGTGAATGGATAGAAATAAACAGAAAAAGGAGGCAAAAAGGTGAAAGGAGGAGGTGGACATGGAGTAGAGCGGGGAAAAGGAGAAGTAGAGAACAATAAGCAAAAGGGATGTGGTAGGATGAGGAAAGGGGAGAAGCGGGGGAAAAAGGGACAAAGTGAGGATAGGAAAAGCACATAAAGGAAGAAAAGCAAAGTGACAGGGATGGAGAAAACCAAAAGAAGTGAAAAATTAATGAATGGAAGGAAAACCAGATGAGACATGGAGGGAAGAGAGGAGCTAAAATGCAAGATATGAGATATATTACTTTCATTTTTTAAAAAGTTTACATGCAATCAAGAATACTTTTGAGGTAAATGGAGCTATAAAATCATCTAGGTTACTTTGGGATCTTGGAACGTACCAGAATGCTTTTGTAAAAATGGAACACTGGAGGTTTTAAAAACTCCCAGGCAGAAGAAACCTGTACAAAACAGAGCCCACCACAAGCATCAGAGTGGATCAAACAACTGATCACAGGATGGAGGATCCTGATGTAAATGGTATGTGTAGTTTAGAAGAGAAGTCATTGACTTGAAGCATCAAAGGAGACATGCAGATACATTTAAAAATAATAAACGTGCAAATTTAAAGGAGAAAGGAGATCTTTATATTTCAAATATTTTAGAAAAAATGAATCCTTCCCATCACAGTCAGACTGACTGCATGTGACAGAAGACTGGATAATAAACTATGAATGAAGAAAACCTGACACCCTTAATACTGAAAATATATGTTGCCAAATATGGGTGAAAGACTTCCCAAAGGAGCAAGCTTCACAGGGAAAGCATTCATTTAAAAATGTGCCTCATGCAGTCAATGCAATATATAATAAATCCATTTTATTTTGGTTACATCTGGCAGCCTTAACATTTTGCATATGCTTTCCTTAAAGCATTCATCAAAAAAACTTTCACTAACAAATGACTGTGAGAGACAGTGGCAGTTATACTTCACATAAATGTTCATTTCAATCCTGACAAATCTGTTTGAGATCAAAGCCATTCAGCACCACAGTTCATGAAATGCTGGAAGTTAATTAAATGTGGAAGTCATACAGTGTAGGCACTGATGCACAATATATTTTTCAAAAGAAATATATTTGTTGTTTAATGTATCTATTAATTCACAAATAGAAGGGAGGAAACAGTATATACTTTTGTGCCATTTACATGTTTGCAACAAAATTCATTGATTTTTTCATTTTAAAGTTTAATTCTGGTGTTTTGCACTTAAGCCAGCCTCAGGTGAGGTTC